>JAODFW021488013.1:0-21783 GCA_027575235.2 Palythoa mutuki
GATCCCTTATTACAGTTTCTGTTGAATATTAAGTCGAGGTAAAATGTCTTTGTAGGCCGTATACAATATCATGAATATTCCTGTTTTTGTTTGTGCCATTCAGGCCTAAAAATTTTAAAATGATTAAAAACTTGTAAAAAAATTGTTATAAAGTATTGCTAAAACGTTTTCGTAGATACTCTCTTTCCTCAGTATAAATATGGTCAAGAGAAGGGAGTAACGATTCTTATTAACAATACCTTTATATAGTAGCACAGAACAGCAAAAGCTCCGATATTTTTGATCTTACAATTTCACGAAATGTAAAAGTTAATTTTTTGACAAGAAATATAATCTGGAGAAGATAAGCGAAGAAACTTCCTAGTAATTATCCGTACTAAGTATACATGGGAAGAACATGCACGTAGAAAAAATAATTCCAAGGTAGGACACGGAAGAAAAATATTCCAAAATTGGTGATAATACAGAAAATCTATTCACTTAGGTACCAAATAAACAAAGGGGATTGAAAAAGAATTGCTTATGCTTTCACTATACCATTATATCCTTGATAAAAACACAACTATTTCAGGTCTGAGAACTCATATCTCTTTCAATAATTCCAATAATATCTTCCATTTTGATCTTGTGATAGAGCAGCAGCACACACACACAAATTGAGATTTGTCATTATCGCGATTTGGAAATCCGAAAATTTAAAAAACGGTGATTTCCTAATAAAGTCCGGGGGAGATGGAAACAATCAAAATTTTAAAACGTGGGGGAGAGACGTTTATTTGGCACCGATGAGAAAGCCAAATGGGAAAATACTGTACCGTTAATACCTAATTGTCAACTTTATTTGCTCAAATATCAGAAATACTAATTAGTCATTAGCTTAATAACAATAATAATAACTACCATTGAAACTACAAAGCTGTGTTTAAAAAGGCTTTTGCCAACTAACACGATGCTGTGCGAGCTTCTTTACATTTTTGAAGCTTTTGTTTTCATAAATTGATACTCTACGCAAAAATAATATAGATCATATACAAATATGGCTGCAGACCCATTGCAAAAGTGGCAGCCATTTTGATATTCTTTTGTTTATAATCAAATTAGCCCTCCAAGCCTCGTTGTTGTGTTAATGTTTCTTCAAACGAGGCTAGTAGAGCTGATTTGAATGTAGACAAAAAAATATTAAAATCGCTGCCACTTTTGCAATGGGTCTACAGCCATATTTTAATCCTTCATACTTATTGCATAATAAACGGAATAACAAAACAACCTACTCCAACACTCTGCAAAACTAAGCGAGTTTCATCGACAAAGAATATAACATAATATAAAGGAAATACTTTTGATCTATTTGATTGATTAATACAGATGCATTACGGGCTACGATCAAGATCTTTTCATGAACGAGAAAGCTCAAGTCAGCACGCTGTATTTCATAACGCTATAATAGTTCATGCACTTAATCTAAATCTTAGAAAAAGAAGAAAGTCCTTTATCACCACTAATCTAAATACTTTTCACTATCTCTGTCGATAAAGTTTACAATAACAATGCATGCTGTTAAAACGTTTGCCATTTTTTAAGAAATCTAAATTTTTCAGCATAGCGCAACAGATTCAAACATTTACTTCTATATTAGCTACTGCATAACCAGCTACTAAATATCAAACCAAGTAATTCTCGTTCCCATTCATTTCTCGCATACGGAAATTTTCACCAATAGTATCCAACTTTGTTCTTTCCCGCTTTTTCCTGTCTTTGGGAATTCGGATCAATGGCGACACACTTGATTGTTTGTTTCATTTTGTCCTGTTTACAGGCATGTGTCAGTTGTGTTGCACTTAATTCTTTATTTACTGACAATTAAATGGTGCCACTCTTGATTCTTTCCCCCATTTTGTTCTGTTTGAGAAAATTTGTATCACGAGTGTCACAAAATTCTTTGCAGCAATATATCCTGTTTAAGGGCGTTTACATCAGATGAATCGCACTTGGTTCTTCGCCCCATTTGTCCTGTTCACTGACATTTATATCAGTATGTATCACACTTATCCCATTTTGTCTTGTTTACTGATATTTGTATCAACATGTATCACACTTGTCACATTTTGTCCTATTTGAGGACATATGTATCAGTATCTAACACACTTGGTTTCTTTGCCCCATTTAGTTCTGTATAAAGAAATTTGTATCAGTGTCTATCTCACTTGATTATTTGCCCCATTTTTTTCTGTTTAAAAACATTTGTGTCAGCACCTATCACATTTGCTTCTTTCGCCCATTTTGTCCTCTTTACGGACCTATGTATCAGTTTGTATCACAGTTGGTTCTTTACCCCGTTTTGTCCTTATATGGAAGTATGTATGAGGAAGTTTGTATTACAGTTGTTTCTTTGCCTCACTTCGTTCTGTTTATGAAAATATGTAACAGGAAGTTTGTATTACATTAATTTCTTTTCCCCACTTTGTTCTCTTTATCATGGAAATTGGTATCAGGAAGTTTGTGTCACAGCTGTTTCTTTGCCCCACTTTGTCCTCTTTATCATGGAAATATGTATCAGGAAGTTTGTATCAAAGTAATTTCCTTGCCCACTTTGTCCTCTTTATCATGGAAATATGTATCAGGAAGTTTGTATTACAGTAATTTCTTTGCCCCACTTTGTCCTCTTTATCATGGAAATATGTATCAGGAAGTTTGTGTCCCAGTTGTTTCGTTGCCCCACTTTGTCCTATATAAGGACATTTGTATCAGCATGTATCAAAATTCGTTCTCTGCCCCATTTTGCTATATTTACAGGTATATATATCACGCGTGCCAAACATTTTATTTGGTTCCAAATACAAGTTCTATTTGCAGTGCCACATTTGATTCTTTGTCCTTTTTGTGGTTTGAAGGTGACACAATTGTATTCGTTGTCATCTTCGTGCGAGGTACTTGTGTGTGGACATTTTTGATAGAGTATATGATAGAAACCCAAAATGCCCTTTCTGTGAGAATTGGGTAGAGCATGTTTTGCCTTACTTTTTTTTTTTGTTTTATAAAACACCATCACGAAGTCTTTGACGTGTATTAAGATCTTAAGAAGTTCTCAATTATTGTAGCCAAGTATAATATATTCTCGACCAAATTACATGGCCATACAGTGAGTGGATAAAGCTTGCTCAGATCCATTGAACAGAGTTGATCCTTTCTTACAACTGTTGCCCGAAGATCTGAATTTTTTGCCCCAACGCATGAATAACGTAATTTTGATATATATGTTGTTCCCGTGCGATGTTTCTCGTCTAACGCTTAAACAGCACTTCTGAGAGTTCTTGATTTTCTCAGGTTTACTAAACGATGGGTTGCTGCCAAACTTTGATATGCTGCTCTTTTGCTGCAACTGTTGCCTTAATATACAAGTGAGTGACAAACTGTCAGGCTTTGTTGTCAGTTATGTACTGTAATTTTCGCCTAGCTCTTTCACAATATCGGCCAACTGTATGGCAGAGCATGTTCATGTTACTTTCCTACTCTCCAACACTGCCTGAATAATTAAAATATCCTTGGTGTTCACTGCCGACTGAGTTAAAGACTCTTCCCAAGCTCCCGTGCATTGTTTCTTCATCTTTCTCCTAGAACAATGAATACGGATTGCACCAAAGTTCCCATGCATTGTTCCTTCACCTTTCTTCAAGCACAAAGAATGCAGATTGCTCCAAAGTTCCCAGTTCTTTCTTCGTTTCCCTTATTGCCCATTGAACGACAGGCTAAAATCAAATTCCCGCGTGTTATTCTTTTGTCTTTCTTGTCACTGCCAAGATACAATGCGTATCATAAAATGCTGCCATGTTTTCATACGTTTTCCTTTCAAGTAGCTTGTCTCACTCACTGTCATGGGTGATGCAAATAATAAATCAATCTTCATCGTCGTTGACCTCAAAATCAAGAAATTCATCTTCATCAACAATGTTCTCGACAGGCAAATCTTCTAAAACTAATTGATTTTCTTCCTGTTCATCATGTAACACTCTCTTCCTTGGAGGTTTTCGCGGGAGAGGAATCTTCTCTTTCACGATCTAAGACGACAAAAAAACCCGAAGCAAATGAATGTTGAAATACGCTAAAAATGCTGGATGCTATTGTTGTGTTTAATTAGTATTACTATCAACAACGAGGTTTATAGTGAAAAACTGGTTACACAAACTAGTTAGTTTGGGAGTCTTTCATTAACGATTTATAAGTTGGGATTTGGTATTCCTTAATTGAATAAACAAAAGTATTTTACATTATGAGAAATCCAGTCATTTTCTATCAAAAATACTGTAATCTGATTGGCTAACGTACTCCCTATACTCCCAGGTGACTGTAAAATCTAATATGGCGTCTACAGTTCCGGGTTTTCCGTCGTTTCTGAAGACGATTTAAAGGTTCTTATTAAACAAAGAAGTTTCAGGTAAAACTAAGGCAGCATCAAAATATAAAGTAAAGGTGAGAAATAATTAATTTGAAGCATTAATTTAACAAGTTTCACTTCACTGAGTCTACTACGCGAAAACTGCGTATTATCAACATTCATTGTTCGAGCTATATTAAAATACTGTTTATCGAATAGTTGTGGTTCTTTTGTTTCCTCTGCAGAGATTTCTATTAGAACACTAGCTCTCAATTCTTATCAGCAATTGACAGAACGACTTACGTTGCACCCTCAATATTCTATCAGCCGATAAAATTTCGAGCTTGTACTCTAAATTTTTAAGTATAACGAAACCAACAGAGAGTGCAAAAGGCAGTATAGAAACTTACCCTTAACAGGTTCAGTTGATAATTTTCATCACTTTCGTTTTGCTTTTTCTCTGGAACAGCAACATGCTCCCTTAGTAACACGACCCGCAGTTCATCAGCAGTCATTATCTCAGCGGGGTCGACAAGGTTGTCGTTGATCAGTTCCACAAGATATTCGCTATAGTGCAATCTGTAGTAAAACAACTCATATTGTCACTGAATCCCTTACGGTTACAAAAAGTGATTTAATAGCCGTTGGTTGACCTACTGCCGGTATATAAACACTGTGTGCCCCTCGTACCAATCAAATCATAGTTTTCAAAACTGCGGCAATGGTACAGCGAAGTTGTAATTTCTAATGAAGAACCAAAAACTTACTTTTTTGGCTAAGCGCACCTACCATGTTAAAGTAAACTGATTGACTAACTAGCTAGCTGACTGATTGATTGATTGATTGATGGATTGAAGTTTGATATTTCCTTTAGCTTGTTTGAACTTTCCAAATTTTTTTAATCGTCCGTTTTTCTTTTTGTTGCAGTCAACTGTTAACGAATGGAACGAAACATAGCAATGTAACAGCAACACAAATAGCATTGGCTGAAATAATCTAAACCTGGAGGTCAATTGGGACCATGCAATAACGACACTTATAAAAAAGTAACTAAACTATTTGATAAAATCGGATTTTTGCAGCCGTACCAATTGGTCAATATATACAATTATTTTAATTCTGATATTTATATTATTCAGTTTGGTTAATGTTCAAAACAAAAGCACTCTAAAAGTACTGAGGAAATTAAAAACGCCATCGACTATTTTACCTTCAAACTATAGCATATTTTATCTTTTATTTTTGCACTTGTAGTAACAATCGCAGTCACTTCCAGTTTTACCTGCAAAGTCCTCCATAACCAGGTGGAGTGACTTCCCCACAGTGAGCGTCAAAGAGTCCCTCATCGCCTTCCTTCTGCTCCATCACCTTACAGTGGCCATCTTCTTGTGCTGCAGCTGCACCCTGGGGTTCTTCATCATCTTCATTTTCACTATTCTGAGCATGGACATCTCCTTAGAGGATGGAAAAGAAATTCATACCGAGTCAAAACTATTTTTTATGAAGCCTTACCAGTATCTTCTATGGCAATAAGTAATGTTAGAAAACATTTTATCTTTAAACAAGAATGGTCAACATTTTTAGAAATGATGCAGTAAATACAGAGGTTTTTGTAAAGAATTCTTTTGGTATTTTGAATAACTCATACCGGTGTCACTACTGCAGAAAACCTGGGTTATAGTGAAAACTGAAAGAAATCATTAAATAATAATAATAATGATAATGATAATAATATTAACAAAAAAACAAAAACAAAATTAATATTAATAATAATGATAATGATCAGAGAATAATACCGTGAAATTCTTAAGCAATCCTTGTGAGTATAATTAATCACACTTCATTGTTTTGTATACAGACACAAAGAGCGAAATACGTGTTTCATGATGCAGTACATACCTGGTTGTTGAGGAGGTTCAGTATTGAACTCTACATCATTATCCCGTAGAAGTTTCTGCAATTCGTTAATATCTCGGTCTCTCATATAAAACAAACAATCTCGAGGATGGTGAGCATGAAGACCAGAATTTGCACATGCTTCTGAAACTGTACAGTTCTGAAAAAAACAGCGTTACAAATTATCTTTCATGGTTACGATCATGTTCTACATATTGATTGTTTTATGAAGAGAAAGAAAGGAGCCCTTATCAGTAAGAACATTAAATCGCATTTTATCTTTAAGTGTTGAAAAGTAGGGCAAAAACGAAGAAAAGAGAAGGGTAGCTTAAGTGGAAGAATTTCGACATAAGAACATGACGTTTGTTTTTCAGGCCCCCATGTAATATTCTGTTTAAAAACTCATACGGAAATGTTTTTATAATAGAATAAAAATATCTGAAAAAAAAATATTAAGATTCAAAAAAATTAAAGCAAAACCTATTTCGAAGGCGATACATCTGAATTAAAATATGAAAAGGCGGGATACAAATTGGCGTTTGTCAGGTTTATAGAGGCAAGATGACTCTACAAACGTGAAGATCAACTCTCGTTTGCAAACATTCATTTGTTTTAAAACAATTTTTAATATTTCACCATATTTTGCGAAGAAAATGTCTTATAATAGCGTAACATTAAAAACAACAATTTCATCTACAATTACTTATTAACAAAATATTATATGATCAAAATAATCTGTATAGTTAAATATTAGGTTTTTTTTCCCTTCTTTTACAACATTTGGAACAATGGAACACAGCATAGGCGGCTTACTGCTGATGTAATGTTTACAAACAAACTTTTTTCCATTCGAAACACCTCCCTGACATCAAAGAACCTTGGTCTAAAAACTCAACTCGAAACTCTAACAGGATTATTGGAAAATATTTTATATTAATCAATCATTCTTGATCCATGTGGTACATTCACACAGACTGTGCGAACGCATCCTTCCCTGGATAATTTTAGTTGCTATCGGACGGTCGACTAACGCTCGAAACGCCAGTTTTCTTAAAAATTTGACCAGTGTCTAATGACAACTGAGAATCTTTTTCCATGCATGATTTCTAATAATTTTGCAAATAAACCAAATTCAGCTGGCGCTTCAGCAATAGAGGTCGTGCAGAAGTTGTAAAAGCTGGTTTCAGACAACCAGAGGACTAAAAGGTTATTGTCATGCAGTTTGAAAAAGAATACTAAAAGGAATCTTACCCGTCCGTGTTTAAAGGGGCTGTAACAACCACTACAGAATTCATGCGAGCACATTGCACACTTAAAGTGCATACATCCACCTTTGGATAAGTCGTACCGGAACTTGCAATTTGGACATTCTAGTGATGCAAAGATTGTAGATTGCATTAGAACTAATTTCCTGTAAGGATCGAAATGGCAAAACAACGGCAAAGCAGAACGTTACTCTAAGAACATGACGTGTGTCATTAGATTTGCTTCTTTAGTAAACCTGAAAGCTAAAGTGTAGGCTATCTTCCAGTCAATTTAACTGTTTCTTATGCACTACAAATCATTTCCCATTTTCTTTCACTATTGTGGGATGAAATTCTTTTCCCTGGAAATGTTAAATTAGCTGTACAACATTTAGCCTTAAAGATCTAAAATTGCAGAGACTAAACCATAATATTCTAAAATGTTAGGATAAAACTTATACTTCTGAGTGAAAAAACTCGTCTAAAAGATCATTCACATAGTTTACAGATTTTTGTGGCTATAAAGGATAGAACACAGGTGTTATTAAGGAATTGTTCCAAAATGGGGATGATTGAAAACTTCGTGGGATGTCCTGAAAGTTTAATTCTACCCAGATGTGTAAAATTTCGAGGAAAAAATCGTCTTTGATATTTATGGCCTTTGTGTCCAAATTATCTGTGAAAACACACTTACCACCACTCTTTAATCGAAAAAAAAAACGTTTCCTAAGTTTTTATTATCTAAGTATTTCTATATCCATATCGAATTTGGAGAGTGACTGAAAACTACATCTAACATTTTCAGACCGTCTTAATCATATCTGTTCTTTTTACTTTATCACCTTTACCATCCCATAGAAAACTAAAAAGTACTCTGTTTACATTCTCAAGATATTTGTCATGGGATGGCAGCGGTGTCAAAATATATGATTCTCTCCTTTGTTTGGAGGAGTTGTGTTTTTCATCTTTACACTCACATTTTACATGATCAATTACTTTTTTTATACTTAGCAAATATATTACTTCATATCTACTGCAAAGCAAGTTAGATGTTGATAAACTAACTAAGGCTAATGGAAAAACATGCTCTCCATGACAAACTTACCAATCCCATTCTTGCGGAGATGGGCAGCAAGACCTGCGGCCTGTCGTTCAGGATCATTTTCTTCTTTCCAGGCTGCAAACTGCTCACAGGAAATACCTTGATGCTGGTCTTCCCACTTATTCGTATTAGCGAAGGCAGGTATTAGTTTGAGCATTAACTCTTAAAATCGTCAAGTCTACAGCTAGCCTCACTGCCTACACAAGGTGTGGAGACCCAATAAAGGCACCAAAAAATAATTTTCGTACTTGTAAATTATTTCAGAAAAAATCTCTAACAATTTTAGGTTTTGAAAACATCTAGTTTAACCTCTCGCTCTAAAAGCTTTAACAAATTAAAACAATTGTGCTAAACGATCGAATACTTGGACTTTAGAAGGCTTCAAAAATAACATATATCGACTTGCATCTTCACAAAAGATTGCTTTGTTCTCTGCAATTTTTGGATGGACAAAGTTTAGTCTAACTGAAAAAGATTAAAGAGACTATCCACGTTTCGATTAATTCCTAAAGTGTCAATCTACAGTTATCCGTTTGATGCAGCTGTACAAGTAACTATGGTGGAGCTGTGCCATAAATGTAAGCGATAGTGAGTAATTATTCAACGAAGTGGAGGTGAATAGACAAGGATCTTCACGTCGTCGCCTTCACCGACACCGAGGTGAATAATACACTAGCATATATTATACCCAAAGAGCGAATCAGTGAGAACATGCTTTTTTAAAGAAAAATATACTTTTTTTCATCCAGAGCATATTACAAGAAGCGAGGGACTGAGGCCATAAACGAGATCAACATGTGATCAAAAACCTAAGCTTAAAACTTGTAGGAGCCATCATTAATTATAGTTATAAAACTGCTTAATTGATGTAAATGTTAACGGTCAAACTCCGAAACAAAAACGTTTTGGTTATTATTTGTTTATGCATGATATATATTACATACACTCACGACGGATCTACTACCTCGATTGATATGCTACCTGCTGGTCAGTCTTATTTGTAAGTGTACTGTAGTTTGGTAATGAAGTTGATCTGCGTGAAAACTAGTTGTGTAAACTACATCTTAAAACCACTGATGTATGCAGAAGTTACATCAAAGACTCGTGCGGGATCCACATGCTTATGGAGGTCATCGTCATGCTAAGATAAATTATGATAACACATCATACTTACTTGCTTTTTACATTTAAAGCAGGTAAATTTTCTACAATGCGGGCATTGCATTTTGATTTGCTGAGGATTCTCGTTGATAAAGCCGGACGAGCACTTGAAAAATAAACAAAAAGCAAAAAACATAAGAATAAACAGAAACCTAATTAAAGCTGCTTTAGGTACACACTTCATTATAAAAACTAGCGATAAAAAGACTACGTTTTGTCACCATCACGACGACATTGTCAGGTAAACTGGCCAAAAAAATCATTGCAACTAGAATATAAACATATGCAAATATGCAAACTAAAGACAATGGAGTAATGAACTGTGGAAATACAATAGCTAAGACAAAAATGCACTGAAGTGTAAGTAACATCCTCTTACCGTGAACTTTTCTTATGAACAAGTCATTGCCAAATAAATTTAATTACCCGTCTGCTCTTGCATATTCTACAATCCAGTCTTTTATAGCGGAAAGTACAGCAACAGTTCGGGATTCCAGTGTAGATGAAACGTCCGTACGTATTACTCTCCCTTTCAGGGATCAAAAATCGGCTGATGTCGTAAAGAAGCAATTACGTGCGCTCGGCAGAAAAATTGATGTCACAATCCAACCTCATTTTCAAGAGCCGCAAGATAGCTGATGATATCTGCTTCTCAGAGCCGAAACCTAACATCATCAACGAACAATGAGTGGTATACAAGTACGAATGTCCACTGTATGAAACAGGGTACTTGGGGATACCGTACGCCGACATCTGTTCCAGCGCATTGACCAACATCTACTAGAGAGCTCAGCTATCTGCAGACATCTTCGGTCTACTCACAACACAAGCAGCCAAGATATTCAAATGAACTTTTCCGTTGTTAAAATATGCCGTGAAAAACTGGATTGTCTTATCCATGACATGTTATACATCAAACAGCTTAAACCCTCTCTCAAAAAAATCTGACTCTGTGAAAGCTAAAATATTTATTTAACTGACTGTTACTTATCTCTATTTGCTTTATTGTATTTTCCCGCCAGTTTGCTTTTGTTATTATATTTCAGCAGTATCATCAAATTCTATACGGACTAGTCATTACTTACACTTCAGTGCGTTATTGTCTTAGCTATTGTATTTCTACAGTCATTACTCCATTGTCTTTAGCTTGCATATTTGCATATGTTTATATTCTAGTTGCATCAATAGGCCATTTCCGAATTACGCTCCACTGCAAGTCAGGGCTAAGTGCTCACTTTCACACATTTTCTGTATTTTTGAGCACTTGGCCTCGACTTGATGTTTTTGTTTGTTGGCAAAGGAGCGTAATTCGGAAATGGCCTATTTTTTCCACAAGTTTTCCTGATGATGTCGTTGTGATGATGACGAAACGTAGTTTTTTATCGTCAGTTTTTACATTGAATTTAATAAACAGAAAGAAAATTGAAATGAGAATGAGGTGCAGTTTCCAGAAGCTTCCTCACGGTAATACAACTAAACGTTGATGGGAATACTATAATAGAATAATAAATTTTACGAGAGGAAACATGGATTTCGGTATTATAAAGTAACATGCTAAACACAAGTTAGCACATAGCGAGCAGGCGAGAGTTGCAATTTATGTTTCTTTGAAGTTTACTCACATGGGAACACCATCGAAAGTTGGGCTCCTTCATTAAAGTTCGGTCTCTCACTTTCTTCTGATACAAATCGTGCTCCCTCGCGTCCAGAAGATCACGTATCTTAAGTAAGAAAAAAAACATAGTTACTGTAAGGAAGTTCATTCACTAATACAAATCGTGCTCCCTCGCGTCCAGAAGATTACGTATCTTAAGTAAGAAAGAAAAACAGTTACGTAAGGAAGTTCATTCACTAAACAGTGAGATATTCTTGTGCTTCACTAACTACTACGCGTAGAACATTTTAGGAAATCTGAGCAGGGAATACAATACAATATCATACAATACCAAAACTTAGTTCAGTGTAAATCTGCAATCTACATCACTCATCAGTTTAGTCATAGTTTAGTTACGCTAATAAACACAAAGTTAATAATAGTATTCAATGACCGTCCTATTCCTTCTCTCTTTATTCTACAATTGTATTTGAAATTACGTGGAATTGCTCTGTTTCCTTGCGATCTTTTCTCTGGAATGATTGTTTCTATAAATAGATCACTTTCTGGTCGAGTGCAGAATTGATTTCATTAGAACTGAAGCAGAGGAGTTTGCCATTGACACCTGAACATAGACCCTTTTAAAAATGGCAGGGATTTTAATAAATATTCTTTTGTCTACATTTAAATTAACAAGCCTCGCTTAGGCTAACAAGTTTAACTCAAGAACAAATTCAAATAAGAATTTAGACAAAAGAATCGCCACTATTTTTAAAGGGTCTATTAACATCTCCAAATTGACATTTCTGAATAAACTGACCTGGTTGTGTGCTGCTACTGTTATAGGTGTACATTTGTGTGCAAATAGACTGCTTATAATAAGTTTTCCTTTTCTAATCGCAATGAAGTTCCACTTCGAAAATATGAAATATGAGATAATTTTAAAGTGTTTGTTAATAAAATTTGTCACCATGTAATAAAATTAGCTTTACTTACGATGATGTCCATGTTGTTGAAATACTCCGTTGCAACGGAATCATCGTCCAGATTTTTTGGTTCTCCACAACTGGGACACGTTAGAAACCTGATATTCTTGTCATTGATTGTGTGCGCCAGGTACTGCTTAACACACTCTTTGCAGAACTTGTCTTGACAGTTTAGGAACGTAATCATCTGAAAACAAGAGCGTTAAATCAACTGGTACACAAATATCAAAAAGTTGATCTATTCGTTGGGCTGAGATTCGTGGAAGAACAGAGAAATCTTTTACCTCCTGAAAATAATGTAATCTACAGCTCCAGGAAGGTAACCAAGCGTTCACATAAAACCACTGCTAAGGCTTGGAAATCAATATCACTAGTGCATGACAAACTAAAGTAGTTTGTATCCAGGCTCCTTACCGTTAGCCACGATCTCTCTAAAAACCTCATGAACTGTGAACTTATTAACTCACAATCAACTGAAAACCCTTACTGACAAACTCAAGACAAAGCTACATCAATTGAAAAATACGTTTCCCTTTGTGTAATTATCTCTTATGTTCTTTTGTCCTCCACTAAAATAGTGGTTTGTGTTGTATCATGCGACCAAAGCAAAGGTCCTAGTTGAAGCAGTTCGAGTATAAATAGTTTTGCAAAGACTGGGTCTGGTTACCAGAACAATTACAGGAAGCAATGCTGCATATATAACAATCATTAGAGCGTATAAACTTACACGTACATAAGACAGACAATTCCCTTTCAAGTTTTGTGTGGTTTTGGGCAATAAAAAAGTCACAAAATTACAAATTTATGGAGAATGTAAGCAAAAAGGACGACAGGGTTGCTAAAAACAGCAAGAAACAATAAATTTGAAATCATCAAAAAAACTTTCAATGTTCTGATTTCTGATCAATTCATGCCTGGCCATTGAAAAGCGTATTTTTCTAATTAGGAACACAAACAATTCACATGAAAAGTTCGTCAAACATGCAACATATCAATTGTTTTCAAAAAGAATCCAGAGAAGTCAGAAATAGCACATCAATGTTCATTCTTAGAGTTTAAAGGGCAGTGGCCTCATAAATAAATCAGACCTAAATCCGACTGTTCTTCCTTGAAATGACTGAATCTTTAAGCAAAAATCAATCAAATTATTACACATCTAATAGATTCTTGAACTAATCGTGATCAGCGGTCTGCTGCCTGAAAAAATGCTTGTTTGTTTACAAGTCAACGTGAATGATATTCGTGCAATGTATACATACACCACGACTTCAAGTTGAGAATAAATTTACCTGGTTCATTGGTTTCGTCTCAAAGCACAAGGGGCACTCTTGTTTGAGGAAACGCAGTGACCTTGAAAAATCTCCACATTGTTTGGCTGCATCCACAGCATCTTCCACTGCAAATCCTTCATCAATCAATTTTACTGCTGTCTCAGCTCTACCCCAGGATTGCAAAGACTTTTCAACAAACAACATACGAATGCGCCTCTGTTGAACGGTAAGACAATGTAAGTGCACATCAGTTGCGCCTCTGTTGAACGGTAAGATAGTACGAGTGCACATCAGTTGCATCTCTGTTGTAAAAGTGATTAAACAGCGTCAGTGCACGTCATGATATGTGTCTCTGTTGAATATACAGTAAGACAGTGTGATTGCACATCAGTTGCGCCTCTGTTGAACGGTAAGACAATGTAAGTGCACATCAGTTTTATCTCTGTTGTAAAAGTGATTAGACAGCGTCAGTGCGCGTCATGATATGTGTCTCTGTTGAATATACAGTAAGGCAGTGTGATTGTACATCAGTTGCGCCTCTGTTGAGCAAATGTTAAGATAGTACGAGTGCACATCAGTTGCGCCTCTGTTGTAAAAGTGGTTAGACAGCGTCAGTGCACGTCATGACATTTGTCTCTGTCGAATATATAGTAAGACAGTGTGATCGCATATCAGTTGTGCCGCTGTTGAACAAACATTAAGATAGTATGAGTGCACATCAGTTGCGCCTCTGTTGAGCAAACGTTAAGATAGTATGAGTACACATTAGTTGCACCTCTGTTGTAAAAGTGGTTAGACAGCGTCAGTGCACGTCATGATATTTGTCTCTGTTGAATACATAGTAAGACAGTATGATCGCATATCAGTTGTGCCGCTATTGAACAAACATTAAGATAGTTTGAGTGTACATTAGTTTCAACTCTGTTGTAAAAGTGATTAGACATTGTGAGTGTATCTGTTGCGCCTCTGTTGAACAAACGTTAAGATAGTGTGAAACAATTCCAGTATTAACTGTTATTGTTGATGTTTACACAACGCATGCTGAGCAATTTGAGATTGAGTTTCTTTAGGCACATTACACGCATTGTATTTTATGTCACTTTTGTAATTACGTAATTAATAATTAATTAATAATCATATTCTTTATTGTACCATTAGTTACAATTGGAATAATTTTACATTTTTGTTTTAACAAATAACATAGGGTACCAACTTCCTAAAATAGTTCTAAAGCTAACAATTATATTAGAATACAAACAAAACTGATTTCTTGGATTTTTTTGGGTAACAAACCAAGTGCTTTTGCAGTTTGTGGAATGGTGAGTCGTACGATTATCCGTAAATACTGGACTATATACTCCCATATGATCCAACACAATACCACATAGTAAGGGTTAAACGAATGAGAATACAAAAGGATTAGTTATGTAAGCATCCTTACGTCAAGTTCAACCTCTCTGTTTGATACCACAGCTTCAAACACCTGTTGTTGTTCAGAGGTTTGTGTTGTTAACTGTCTCACCATCTCTAGACTCTGCGCAACTGTGTTTTGTTCATCTGGAAGGCAGCTATTCTTTATTCGCTCTAACATAGGTTCAAATGCCTTTTTCTGAAGCTCCAAAACGGCCTTCACTACATCTCCATCGTGGTTATCAAGAGCACTGACACAATCCGCTCTGACAAAGACTCCTTTTTGCATAACATCGGACAACTTGAAGAAACAAGAAGCAATTGTCACAACACAGTGATTGAATTTTGATGACCTTTACGGAAGAGATAAATATCTGTCCACGTCTGTGTCAGATTAATTGAATAAATGATCAATATAATCAAAGAAACATTTAATGTGACACAACCAGGGTTCAATAATAAACAGTCAATGGCTTTGCCAAGTCCCAGCCGAGAAGCATGACGACAAAGAAATCTGTCTGGACAAACATGCTAAAAACTAAGTTTGCAAGTAAGAACTACTTCACATAACTCGGCTGTAACTACTAAGTTATGATGTAAACACTACCTTCTTTTTCCTCTCTTCTGAGCATTTCTTTGCTGCTTCCTTTACATTGCCAGTGCAATCAATAAGAGCGTTTCGTGCTTCTTCCGGGCTTATGTTACCAAGTTCTGGCGAGCTTTTAGTCATCTCAATTAACACTTGTTGAATTAGGTCGTACCATTTATTTTTCAGCCAGTAAACGGGACCTTGAGGTTCTCCATACCCGAGATTAGTGGCAATGTTCAACTCCACTGCAGTAAAACCTGCTCTTTCTGCTTCCTGTTCAAAACAAAAACAATAAAAGTTTTCCACTGTCAATTTTTCCAGTTTAGCAAGTTGTTCTACAATAAAATTTTGGGTTCATACAAAATTACAACCACTTTTAAAGAACCAAATCTGACTTTTTAGACCAGTTAACTTGACACATATTTTTACTTGGGCCACGTGTAATAACTTCTGAAACCTATGTCGGAATTAACCCTTAAGACAAAGATCACAAGGAGCCAACCATAAACGTGTCATCAAGAATACATGCATTCAAAACTAAAAGAATTTTAAGCTCACAAGATTTCTTCAGCTATTGACTGATATTTGGATGATATGAAACGCAATGTTTACAGGTCACTTGGTTTCGACTGCACCACATCCATGATGTGATGACCGTTTGTGTTGCAGTTATTGTTAGCAATTGATATGGCAAAACCACTGATCAATTTTGCCTCTTTTGGTTGAGGCTGTTGTAAGAGCACGTTGATTCTCCGCACTGACCAATGCTTGGTCGCAATGGCTTTGCTGACGTCAGGGCAGAGGCCAATAAATAAAGTGGAATACCAAATGACGTGCTAGCCCCGGTCACAAAGGCCATGGAAACAAGATTCACAGATTACCTCACCTTTCTACAGCTGCACCTTCCCTGATACAAAACACAAGATGGAGGCTGCTTTTGTTTTTCACACCGAAGATGAAATCTACTTTTTCTAGTTTGCCAAATTATGGCAGCTGAATTCCAATTGGTAAACTTGCTCAGTTTCTTAACTACATTTGCAGCACAATCGTTTGAACACAACCTTTACCCAAAGAGGATACTTAACACAACGCATAACTACAAATTGATGATGAAACATCATTTTCAACTTTCACTATATTTTAACTTGGTTTATTCAATTTTACTTAGAAGAAAACGGAGAACTGTTAAAGGATGGCCATTATGTCGATGCTTACCCTCATCCACTCTACAAACTGTACGCCTTCTACGTAAATATCCTCTCTATGACGGATTTCAGCCTCTGTTAGTATCTTTTCATTATTTGGAATCATGTGAGGACTTGCAGCAAGGTGATCTTTCAGTTCAGGGTTAGGAGTCACCATGGGGGGCATCGTCATGAGCTGAGGAACGACCGAGATCATAATATTATAGATCTTCTACACAAAAAATAGAACAAAAGGTATTTACAACTTTTTTAAATACTTCGTACAGAAAAATGCGGGGCAATCCTTTCCTGTTATAGAATATAACACAATAATTCTGTACACAGAGTTCGGCATCCATCCCCAAACTAGTTAGTAGTATAGAATAAAACAACTTATCCTTTTTGCAATGGATTATGCAAAACACCCATTTTACTAAAAAGGACAAATTCTCATACCTTATACTAATAACAGTGATGTAATAGCTGCTCCTTAAAAGGGCTTTTCAGTGCCATAATTATCACTGATTTAAATATGGAATCAGTTCAGGTCAATGAGATCTGGCAAAATGCTTATTAAGGTACCTGATGTTGCAGTCACAAAGTCGATGTTTGATCTTGGAGTACGGCATATTTGTCAGAATAAATGAGTTGATGTCAATTTTGTAGATGGGGAAAAACTCTCTCAGCCAAATGCAGAGCTCAGGGTACAATCTGGGTCTTAAAAGTGTGAGGTGCGAATGATGGTTTAATCAGGTTTACCCCCACCATTTTCGTCAAAAGCCAGCAACACTTGACACTTTAGACAGTTTCTTTAGGTCTCTTAGTGGCAACACAAGTAAATTTACCTACAATTTTGTTGTCCAGAGTAACTTTAACTGACTGAATTGCAAACATCTCTTACAGTTGTTTTGTACCCTGATGGAAAGACTAACCAAAGTTCATTTCAAAATGATAAAAAGTCGCTATGAAAGCAGAATAGTATCAAAACGAGAAGAAACGTGCAACATCACATACATGTACCTGTTCTTTAGCATACGTTGAAACTGTAGAAGGAGCAAGTGATCTGTATTGATCAACTCTACTGCCAGCAGGGAACCTGTTTGGGTCAGCAAACAACCCCTTAGCAGCCAGCTGCTCAAAGCTTGTCACTTTGGAAAAGTCAACGCGAGGTCCAAGTAATGAATAATACTGTTTCTCTGGAAAATATGAAGATGTGGTGTGCGAGACCTGTATGAAATAATAACATTTACTACTAAACATATAAAAGCAATAATATATAGAAAAGTACCAGGATAAGGATTACAAGCTTGGATCTGTTTTTGTTGTTGTCACAATTATGTAGCAATTTGAAAATTATATTTCACTATATGGCAATCGAACTTTTTGTGTAAAGTATGTCAGTGATGGCAAAGGCTGAGAACCTAATAGTTGAGACTTAATGATTTGGTAATGTCAAGCAGTGGAGTGTCTGTTTCTGAGCAGCGTGGCAAAGTTTATTCAATTAGAACAGTGACCTCTGTCGTATCTCCACCATAGAACAGAAAATTAATATTATCTTTAAAGGCACAACAACTCATTCATTGTTTTTTGTTTTCAACTCTAACTCTGCTGGAAAGCATTAATTCATATTAAGGAATTCGTTTCTATGGTTCAAATTGAGGGAAAAAGACAAAAGGATTTAAATGAAGAAGATCAACTTACATTCATTTTCGGTGATGATCCTGTGTGGTCTTTGTTTTTGCCTTCTGTTGGTGTTACAGGTTTAGATGTTTTTGATCTTGTTTTACTGCATACTGCACATACATTCGTGGACGCTGGATTGTGTAGTGTGCAGTATTCACATTCCCACTGTTCTACATCTTCTTTTTGTTGACTCTTTAATGATTGTGTTCTCAACATCTCTGTTGGTGATCTGGTACCAAGCGGAATGCCTGCAGCAGCTGCAGTGCATTGTGGGTATAATTGTGAATTCATATTAGTTTTATTACAAATAACGATTCAAGTGTTAACTAAAAACAGTCCACGTAGTTATATTAAAAACCCTTTGACTTACATTTCAACTAACATAAAAAGTCTTTGAAAACGGATTTATGTCATGTTGTAGAAATAGACAAGATCTAGTTACCTCCTAAGAAATTCAACTGGATTTGTGCAAGATTGATCTCACCAGAATTTGTAAAAATATTTAGAAAGACATTAAATTGTGATTATAGTTATCATGCTACTGATATCCTTCTGCAATATTTTTTGCAACCTTCTTGTTTTTCTATGAGTAATTTTAAGAAGTGCTTAGTGAAAGTGTCTTGGGATACCGAAAACTTTAAGGAACTGACGAAGTTCTGGTTTAGGACCACCTAACACTGGAAACAATTGCTGCCAGTACATATAAACAGAACAAATCCTTTGCCGTCATTGATTATTAAGATTATCATTATGGAACGAAAAACCTAAATACTGTGGATATGCCGCATGTTCCATTGCAGTTTCAGTAAAATTTCACAACTTTCCGGACTTCACAATCAACGTCACATTCCTTGTAACAAAAACTGGTTTTAGGTACAATATACTTTTTACAGTAATTCACAATGTAGTTATGATACGATCTTCTTATAAAAGCAATTTAAGTAACAGCAGAAGAGAATCTTTAAAAAAAAAATTCTGGCTTCAAAGGTATTCAAACCACTGTGATACCAGTGCAGTGTTCTAACTGACTAAGCTATGGAGCGTTACCTGTTGGGAGCAGCTCAATTCCTGTGGGTTCAGCTATGCCACTCAAGATTGAACAACAATTATTGTGCAGCAGATATAAGCAGTGATGTTACGGTTCACTATTTTCAGTTAAGTAATGGTGAAAGTACTTTAGAATTACATATCTACTAATTTGGCTAAACTTATATTAAATAAATATACCGAACGTGGTAGTAGTTCTCTCGGTCATCAATTTCTCAAGAGGGACCCTTTCAACATTGGCAGCTCCACTGTTACCATTCAATAATCTCGGCTGTTGCGACGATATTGTTCTCGGTTCTCTGGTGACTGCTGTGGGTGATGTTGCATCTGAGAATGGTCTCATTTTTTGCTCTGGTTCAATGACAAGTGGCTTTGGCTTCTCCTGGGTTAGTTCATGTCCACATACAATACACGAGGTTGCTTCACTGTCATTTAGACAGAAGCAGTTCGAACAAGATTTTACTGCTGTTTTTGCTGAGGTGGTATCTTGTTTTTTGTCTGTTTTACATGAAACAATTGGAGGAACAAAAAAACAAACTTTAATGTTTACTTATGAGTTATGGAAGTATTTACAACTATGCCTGATGTTAAAAATTGATTATAAGCAAGAAATTTGAATTTTAACTTTTCAAAAAAAGAAACTGTCAGCTTTTTAAACCTTTGTATTTTACATTATTTACAGTTATTGTTACAGAATTTGGCTGTGTAGAATAAAATAGAGATTTTTAAACTATAGCATGTTACTGCATGTTAATGTTTCAATAAGCGAAAAAAGAATGAACTTTTGAAGTAATGCCAATTTCATTTCTATGAATTAAACATTGATGCAAAGGTAAAGGATTATACAGTAGGGATTCTAAACATTGAGGCAAATATACCATTTTCATTTGCAAGACTTTTATTTGACTGATCCTCTTTACTGCTCAACTCCTGGACCTTTTCAGAATCTTTGACCACACCACTTAACTTGGTTCCTTCTGAGGTCAGCACAGATCCATAGGGGGGTGGCCTTAGGATTGGCCTCTCCTTACGCTCAGCAGCACTTATGTTAGTTTCAGCTCCTTCAACTTTGTCTAGAGTATTTAGGAAAGATATATGAATGAAAAGTCTGAAATTTCACTTTTCCTTCGTTGTCAAACACTACCTCAACCTGCCTTAGTTCTTTGTTTCTAGCTTGTTCTGATAGATTTGTCACTTGCTCTTTCATTAATTTAGTCAATTAATCTTCCTAAATGTCTAAAAACTTTAATACTTAATTCAACAAAAACAATGATGCAAACACATTGAGCCTCACCTCTCGTTGGGCTTGCAACACTTACTACAGCATCAGACACCTGCAAGTTTTGTCCTGAAGTGGTGCTATTTTTTATTGAACCAATCTTCGGTTCATTTCTTCCTCTTCCTCCAATGGGTGGCTCTGTAGTTGGTTGAGTTGGCAGTAGTTGGGCAGTGTCAACATTTTTAGAATTTACATCTAAAGCCTGGCTCAAAGGGCGACGTCTTGGTGTTGGGACAGGTTTTCTGGATCTAGTAACATTAAAATGATATTTAGAATGTGTTACCTAGATTACCTATCTCCTGTGCGCCCTGTGGCACATAAGGCCACCACAGAGATCTTCCACTCTTTCTTGTTGCCAGCGCTTCTACATGCATGATCTCATGATTTTACCCTGCTGTTCTCATTTCCTTCTCTACAGTGCGCCTCCATGTTGTTTTGGGTCATCCCCGTTTTCATCTCCCCTCTGGTGCCCAGGTTAGTGCTATGTTGTTGTTATTTCCGTGATCTTGTCTTAGAAAGTGGCCAATCATCTTCCATTTGTGCCGTCTAACTTCTATGCTCATAGGATTCATGTTTGTTCTTTGCGTTTTTTCATCTGTGCTCACACGGATCCTTAGTAGTTGCCTGAGACATTTATTCTGGAATATGTCTATGATCTTGTTGTCTCCTTTATTTATTTTCCATGTCTCGCAACCGTATAGAAGGACTGGTACGACCAGTGTCTTGAAAAGTCTTATCTTTGTTCTTCTTGAAATGTGGCTTGACCTCCAGATCTTTTTCAATCGTATAAATGAGCCTCTCGCTTTCGATACTCTATTATTTAGATCTTTCATTCCTCCTCCTTCCGTCGAGCATCAGTTTCGAAACGGGTTGTTTGGCAAACTCCGGAAGAATGCCAGAAAGAATACTAGGAATGCCAAAGATATGACCAAACGTACAAACTTACTCAAATGAACTTAAATGGA
>JAODFW021488014.1:0-13916 GCA_027575235.2 Palythoa mutuki
AACACGATGGTGATTAAAGCGTTGTCGCTTATGGGGTCGTGCATTTAAACTAAATCCTAAGGAATAAGAATATATATATATATTAAAATATATTAAAATCATCTCAATAATATAAAAAATCATAATCATTATTGTGAGGCATTGTTTGCGGAGATTCTGCCGGAAAGTCTAAGTTACGTGATTTGTTCGATTTGGAGGTCATTCTTGTATAGTTCTTGACATTGGATGTGTTTGCAAGATCCGGGGTAAGGAGATTCCACACAATAAAAACTCTAAATGCTATTGAATTTTTCATAAAATATGTATTGAAGCGTGGCACTGTTACTGTGTTCGCAGTACGTAAATGATGGATAAAAGAAGTTTTCTTAGTTAAAATATGACCCATAGAGGGAGGGGTACAATCATAAAAAATCTTGTATGCTAATGTTGCCAACTTGACTTTGTACATAGAGTGTAAGGAATCCCATTTGGCAGTCTTAAGTACTTCTGTGGTGGGCATATCTCGCTTAAGGCTGTATATTAACTTATATTAGCGGCTCTACAGTGTAGAGATTTCAGGGCAAGGAACCCTTCCTTATTAGTATAACTTCCCCATATCGGCAGCGCATAGGAAACGGATGGTAAAATTATCTTAAAATATAAATCTTGGAGTATGTTACGTGGTAAAAAAGAACTACGCTTTAGTAAATTTAATTTGTTAGCATAGCTTTTCTTCACTTCAGAAATATGTTGAGCCCATGTGAGTTTATCATCAATGGTTACGCCTAATAATCGTGCGTAGGTCACCCATTTTATTGTGCGGTTGCACAGCGTGAGAGCGTTGAGCGGGCCGGTAAAACTGCTTCTTTTTAACACCATTGCTTCACACTTTTTGGGGTGAGGAACCAAGTAGTTCTTTGAACTCCAGTTTTCTAATTCCCTTAGTGCATTATTGAGCTTGTTGGTAACGGAGTCAACTGACTCTCCTATCCAGTAGATGGCCGTGTCGTCAGCGTACATATATGATATAGTGTGTCTTTTAAACTAAAAGAAACTTCAGTTTTCCATCAGCTTGCAAAACTGGACAACTAATGCCGGAGTTCATTGGGTGCCGATTTAAATGAAATGCAAATGAGAGTGATATTTTAACGAGAGAAAATGAGATGGCCTTTTTAAGCGCAGTCAGCGATGCATGACGGAAGGAAAACAAATCTACTATTGATCAGATGATAGTTCTCAGGGAAAGATGACCAAAAGTTGGAGTATGGATAAATTTCATCGTAATGATTACACTGCACAGGTTGTTATTTCCGCATTCAGGTGGGTGCGTATTGTAGCTGTTTAAAAAAGACAGTTGCTTGTAATTTATCCAGAAGCGAAGCAGAAGCAGGTGACAAAAAACATTAATGGTTAGAATTGTTGCGTTAATAATCAAATCAAATCAAGCGAAAACTTTGTTAACTAACAAATTCAGTATTGGTTAAATGCGTGACACAGAGGTAATTGTGTATAATTGAGCATGCAACAATCTTATGTTTTCGAATGGAGAAGAGGAGTAAATATCGAAAAAAAATTTCATCAAATTTAAAATGATTGCCTAAATAAATTAATTCCACCTTGTCTGGATGATCGGAATATAAAATATATTTTCATTTAGAATTTTAAATAAGTGTTAGTTGACTCGAAGAGTTTTGCTCGCACCAATAAACATTTTGTCATCATGCATGACCATTCCATGACAAGCATTAATGAGCGCTAAGACAAAATTCATTTCACCCGTGTCAGTACTACAAGGTTATCCAGGACGAAAACATGCATTATTTGTTTTGTCTCCTTGTATTATTTTTTGATAATCCAGGCAATGTGCATGCCTCTCTGTTAACAAGGCAGTCCAAGTTAATATGGCCAGTACACAGTGATGTATTGTTCGACTGGACCTTTGGAACAACAGTTGATGGTCAGAGTATATTTGCTATCGAGTTTGGAGTAGCGATCAATGCCAACACCAAGGTTAAGTTATTCGATGTCACAAGTGCTGGCAGATTATACCCTAGGGACCCATGGCCGTTAGCCTGGACTTGGTACAAAAACCGTTTATCCTGGATTGGTAATGTAACGAACAAGAGGATAACATTTAAACTGACCAATGCAGCATTGAACGACTCCAGAGGGTTTTACTGTAAAGTGGGCTGGAAAACACCCTCTGATTTAAAGCTTGACATTGTAAACGTGTTGGTAACTGGTGAGTTTCTAGTTTATGAAGGCAATGCCTAGAATTTATCTATTTGCAAGTGCCCTGCACCGCTAGGTCAGGTAGGTGTGTTGTCAAGAGAAAATGTTCAGTAGTGGTAAGTATATGATAATTACACCTCTTGTTCAACATAACTTATATTGAGTCGTCTCAATTTCTAAACTGTTATTTCAATACCCATGCATGTAACTGAATGGGCATCAATAAAACTGATAACCTTGGACTCCTATACAATGTGCTCTTCTAAGTTTTGAGACGTTTTTCAAACTAGTTTTCAGGACGACAACGTATCTTTTGTAAAACTATTGAGTTAACAGTGATATTAGCTACAAAGTTAACTCTGACTTCTTTCAGGAATAGGCTTGACCTATTGACTCTTTGTAAATAAAAGAGAGACATTTGGTCATTCAATAGCGGAAATGAGAGGCATGATGCAGTCGGCGATACAAGGAAAACAAATCTCTTTTCAGGCAATTAATTCTCTGAGCTATCGATAACGCACAACCGAGCCTTTGCCTTATGTATCGCCGTTGTTAAACATCTACCCTTTAAACTACAATTAGTGGTCGAGAGAGCCTTCGAGCGGAAACAACTTGACAGCTACACTTTTTATGGTAATAATTTTGCACTGCTTGTTATTTCGCTTTTAGGAGGGTGTGTGTTGGTAACGCTATGTAAATATATTAAATTAATACTTGTTCGAGAATTTAAAAGAGAGGATTAAAACATTTTTAGATTACTACATTATTGGAGCTTTTTATGTTTGCAGTCGAGTTAAAACTTTGTTATTTAAGACTTTAAATAACAAAGTGGGAAGTAAGCAAAGTATATGGACAATACTGTCATGCCTTTAATTTCAAAAGGCCGGGCTGCGTTCAACCACTTATATGGTATCGAACCTCTGAGGCAAGCGCGACCCTTATGTCGCGAAAGGAGGACAAAACAACAAGAGAGCCTATGATCACGCATGCGAGGGAACTAGTTTTGTCTGACAATGAAGCCCATAACACAGTAGTTCCTGTCAAAATCATCATCGGTTAGTACAATTTGTGATGTGTATAAACGGATCACATCGTGAGGCAGGGGGAGGGAGTGATGCAGTCAAGGTCTAGGTTTTGATAGTTCTTCGACACATTTTGGATGATTTGTCCATTTAAATTTTGAAATTTGGAAATCCCCATCGTCAAAACACAAAGGTAATAGGGCAAAAGTTCGTAATGTTTTCATATGTTTTGAGAAAGATTTAAGGTATAATGTTTTGAGAAAGACTTAAGCAAATATAAGTGTTGAAATCATTTTTTGAGGAAGTTTAAGCAGTTTTTGGTGGTTCTTAGTAAAGTTTACCAATTAATTTCAAAGTTAATCTTTGATAAACGAACAATCACAAAACCGTACCAAAGCTTCACTTCTGATTGGTCAGGACAGAAGGTTTGGTGGCTGTCCTCTTCAAATATCTTTCCCAATTTTTTCACTATCCGCCAAAATTTTGACTGTCTTTTCCGCCTCCCCGACATTTTACCGTTTAACCCACTTTTAGGGAACAAGACGAAAACTTTACTCAGTATTCCTAAACAAATATCAGCTCGAGCGAATTAAAAAGTGTTACGAAAGAGAAGGATGATAAAGAAAACCTAGCATCAAAGGTAGAGAAATAAAAAAAATATGAAATCATCTTTTAATTAACAAAAAGTATTTATAAATTGTATTATTATATGCTTGTATATTTAGATAACAGGGTTATATGTCTTTTCAAATGAAATAGATAAGATAACCAATTTTCTTTTTAGAAGGGGTGATCATCATATGATGGTTTAAAGTTGGTTGCACAATACGTATTTATATGCCTACATTTAGCTAAATAAATATTTCAGTCCATTTGTTCAAGAAATCTTTCTTCTCGCTATTTGCATGGGGTAATCATTTTTCCGCAAGCCATAAATGACTTGTTATGACACCGCTCCGTTATACACGTGCATGTTTAATATTGTTCAACTGATGGAAAATG
This sequence comes from Palythoa mutuki, assembly GCA_027575235.2. Lineage (NCBI taxonomy): Eukaryota > Metazoa > Cnidaria > Anthozoa > Zoantharia > Sphenopidae > Palythoa > Palythoa mutuki. The sequence goes on from JAODFW021488014.1 coordinate 4,236, forward strand.
CATAGTGTGACAGCTTCTTTCAATATTCTCAAGCGATTTTAGTAGATAAATATAAAGCCATACTCTTAGAATAGTTTTTATTCGACAACATTTTATGGTTAACGTTTATGAACCGCGTTTTTTAAAATAGTGCTCCGTCATTCCTGCATGTGTACGTTTCATCACTCACACTATTGTTGCTGTATAATTTTGTCTGTACAAATATAAACTATAAAGTAGTTGAAATAAAAACTACTGTTCAGCAGAGTCGTGCCTAAACTGTGTGCAATTCGACAATTGGTTTCGGCTCCATGAGATCCTTACCAATTGTAAACGATTTAGAAGCACCCACTAAGTGAACACGATTACTTGTAAACTTTAATAAAATTTCCAGTGACCGGTTGATAATACAGATTTTGAATTATTACAACAACAACAACAACATCTTTATCTATTCTATTATGTGCATCTCTTTTGTCTGCATACCTAGCCGCAGCAGTCTCACGTTTCACTGCCACACCATTGACCCCGCAATACATCCAAGAGGGGCATGATGTTTCGCTGAAGTACACTTACACAATTGAAACTGGAAATACTTTAGAAGGTGTTATTTGGTATTCATATGACCCTCCTGGATCAATCACTGTTGACCACGAGTTTCGATTGGCTGTGAAAACCGCAAGTGGCCTACTGAGTATTAGTCCTCCCTGACAAACCTAAAGGCGTCATTCTTTATAAAGGAAGAGTTAACGTCGCCGATCAAGCCTCTCTTAAGATCATGAACGTAACACTCTTGTTGCTTTTTATAGTACCAGAAAAATGATTAACCATAGCGAAATCTTTGTTTGTTGTCTGGCAAAAGTTGCTTCCGCGCAGTACATGACCTTTATTTGTGAGAAATTCTCGATGAAAGTTCGCAACTTAGTTATAAAGCTAAAACTGAATAACAAGTCATGAGAACTTAACAAGTGATTGAATTTGCATGATGTAAAATGATCGATGGCTGGATAACACAAAGCTACACGCGGATTACTAACACAACAGAAACTACTCCTAATATGTCCGCCATCTTAACTCTTTCATACTAACACACTGGTCAGCGGTCTTCATACACAGGATCCCCTGTCTTTGGGACATCTCATGACATGCTAATTTTTTTTTTTTTTTTTTTTTCGGAAAACACAAAGTTTAATATAAAGTTCAAAGTTAAAGGAGTTTTGTTTCTTCTTTTTTTTTTTTTTTTGTTTTAACTAATAACATAGTCCTTAAGATGTGAGGGCATCTTGACTGTTGTTCCAGAACGGGTTTGATAAAAATTCTCTTGTCTCTCTGGAGCAGCTGCCAGTTCACTAGAGGTTGTTAGTTCTGTTAGCTGAGAAGCTGGTGGTGGTTCTAAAACCGACGGATAGTCCAATTCTTCTTGTTCATCAGTAAGCGACGTTGTTGGGATCAACTTGAGGTGTCTACGATTTCTCTGAATAATCCGCCCTGTCTCCGTTTCGACTTTGTAAGACCTTGGCCTTTGCTTATTCTTGGAGACAACTCTTGCCTTGATCCACTGATGATTTTTTCCTTCAGGTTCCACCATCACTTTATCCCCAGTCTTTAATGGAGAAAGATCTCTGCCTTTCAAGTTGTAGTATTTTCTCTGTTTTTCTTTCATCTTGTTTTTCTCTTCAACTATGTTCTCACTCAACTTTGGCTTGAGAAGGACTTCTGTTGTGGGTAGGAGTGTTTTTGCTTGTCGTGACATTAAACGCTGCATTGGGCTAGTGGACATTCCTTGTGTTGGAGTATTTCTTAGGTCCAATAGTGCAAGATAGGTATCTCCTTGATCAATTTGCGCCCGCTTCATAAGGCGTTTAACTGTTTTCACAGCATTCTCTGCTAAGCCGTTACTTTGGGGATAACGGGGAGAGGAAGTTACATGCTTGAAACCCCACTTTTTTGCAAATTTTTGAAACTCCTCAGATGAAAATTGAGGGCCATTGTCCGAGACGAGAGTGTCTGGGATGCCATATCGAGAAAAGTGGGCCTTTAACTTGTGAATAATGTCCCGGGATTTTGTTTGCTCAAGTCTGTCTATCTCAATAAAATTTGAAAAGTAGTCAACTGTTGCTAGATAGTCCTTTTGGTTGAACTCAAAAAGATCTGCACTTACTTTAGACCAGGGACGGTTTGGTAACTCGTGTGAAATCATTTTTTCATTTTGCTGTTTTGTACCGGTGGATAGACATGTTTCACATGATTGAATGTAGTCTTTGATCTGTGCATCCATGCCTGGCCAATAGAGAGAAACTCGGGCCCTTCTTAAGCAACCGTCTACGCCAAGATGGGAGGAGTGTATTCGCTTCACCATATCTTTTCTTAGCACTGCAGGGATGACAACTCTTTCTCCTCTGTAAATGATATTCTCTTGACTTGTCAGTTCATCACGACAGTGGAAATATGGGCGAAGCGAAGGCCTTACTTCGTTCTTTTTCTCTGGCCAACCACTATGAATCACGTTGTCCAGCTCTTGTAAAACAGGATCTTTTTTGGTATGTCGTGCTATATCACATAAACATTCTTTGGAAACATATGCTGATTCGCTGGCATGAATTACTGACAACTCTTCGATGAATGCACTTGGTGGCTTATTACCGAGGTAGGCCCTACTAAGGGTGTCGGCCAGATGCATTTCTGTTCCTTTTTGATATTTGAGAGTGATGTCATAGCTCTGAAGTCGTAGAAGCATTCTTTGTAATCTTTTGGGAGCCTTGTGTAGAGGTTTCTTGGTGATTGACTCAAGTGGTTTGTGATCAGAGCGAACAATCACCTTTCTTCCGTATGTGTAATGATGGAATCTTTCCATTCCGTAAACAACTGCAAGCATTTCTTTCTCAATTGGGACATATCCAAGTTCACATTGTGTAAGGGCTCTGCTAGCATATGCGATAGGCTGCCCTTTTTGCAGAAGGGCTGCACCTAGGCCCTTGTCTGAGGCATCGCATTGTAACACAAGCTCTTCGTCGGGGTCATAATATCGTAGTACTGGTGCCTGCGACACAAGTTCCTTGATCTTTTTGAACGCCTCGTCATGATTATCAAGCCAGCACCACAAAACTCCCTTTGAGGTCAGAGTTCGCAATGGCTCACACACTTCACTTAGCTGTGGCAAGAACTTACTAAGGTAATTAACAAGGCCTAGCAGCCGTTGCACCCCTTTTACATCTATTGGTTTAGGCATTTCCGTTATGGCGCGCACTTTGTCTGGGTCCGCTTGTACACCATTGGCAGTCACGAGGTGACCCAGGAAACTTACTTGAGACATTTTAAGCTGAATTTTGTCTTTGTTTAAGGTGATATTTCTTTCTTTACAACGTTGCATCAGTGCTCTCACATTCTTGTCGTGGTTTGCTATAGCGTCTTCTTTTGTATCTCCTTTCCCGTAGATTAAGATATCATCATGCACTGATATTACACCAGGTAGTCCTTCCACTGCTTCATGTTGTCGCCGTTGAAATTCTTCTGGTGCTGTTGAAATACCAAATGGCATTCGCAGCCATCTGAATCTTCCCGAAGGTGTGTTGAAAGTTGTTAGGTTAGCACTTTCATCATCCAGTTTTACTTGCCAGAACCCACATTTCAAGTCAACAGTGCTGAAGACTTTAGCATTGTTCAACTGTGGTAGAACATCATCAATCGTTGGGATGGGGTAGTGGCTTCGCTGCAACGCTTTATTGAGGTCCTTTGGGTCAATGCATATCCGGATGTCTCCATTAGCTTTTTTTGCTGTGACCATGCTAGATACCCACTGGGTTGGTTTTGATACAGGTTCTATGATTTGTAGCTCTGTTAATCTGTGAAGCTCAGCCTGTAGTTTGTCCTTTAAAGCCAAAGGAATCTTTCTCGGTGGGTGTACAACTGGCGTCACAGAAGGGTCGACAGTCAGATGGTACTCTCCTGGCATGCATCCAACTCCTTGAAATACTTCTGGAAAATGTTTTAGGAGAGAGACTTCTGTTACTGGTCCCATTTTTTTCTCTTCTGTTGTAAATGGGGTAGACTGCAACTGGCTAATATTTTCCTGTAGAACTTTCATCAGTTCCATTTGCTGTATTGCCATGCTTCCAAGAATTGGGGTTGTAGGTATGTCAACGACTACAAAATTGACTAAATATTTGTGCTTGTTCTTGGGGTTAATCATCCTGACTTTGCATTGTCCAATTGGCTTGACAGTTGTACCATTGTACATTGAAAGTATTGTGCTTGTTGGAATGATTGCTGCATTACATTTAGTAGCTTGAAGAATTTTTGATGTAATAACATTGCAGGTTGCACCGGAGTCCAACTGGAACTTGATATTGGTGTTATTGATAGTCATAGAAGCAAACAGTTTCCTCTTGGGATGTCCTTCAACAGAGTGGATTGCTTCTGGAAGTGCTGTTAACGTATTTATCTCATCGTATTCACTGTCGTAATTGCTAACATCATCGTAAAAAGATTTTACTTGGCGCCTTGGGCGCATTCGTGTGTTGCTACTGGGTGTGTTTCCACAACAGGCTGCAAAATGATTCTGTCCTTTACAACGGTTGCAACTCTTGCCATATGCCGGACACTTTTCTTTTACCATTTCATGTTGTCTTCCACAATACAAGCAATTTTTCGTGAGTTTTTGTGTGCTACGGTTTCCTTTTTGGCCTGCGGTTCGAGAGTTAATTCTACTAACCATCTCTGTATTCCCAAGAGACTTGTTTCTTTCTTTAGACAATTCTGACGCTCTGCAGAGGTCAACACAACTCTTCAGGGTTAAATTTGGTTCTCTTAATAACCTTTCTCTGAGGCTGGAGCTATTGATTCCACAAACAATTCTATCTCTGATGAGAGAATCTGAGAGTGTTCCAAATTCACAAGTTTTCTCTGGTATCTTTAATTCTGTAAGGTATTTGTCAAAACTTTCACCTGCCTCCTGATTTCACATAAAAAATTTATGTCTCTCCACTGTCTCATTTCTTTTAGGGTCACAGTATTTATTGTTTGACCCTGTCATCAATCACGGTTAAAACTAAAATTTGTCTTTTTCACACTGCCTTAAAAGCACAGTCACAATACTCTTGTAGCTTTTGCTGTTTGCTCGAAAACCACACCCTCTGAAGGCTTATCAACTTGCCAAATGTTATTTGGACCAAATAAAAAAAATGCCGATTTCTCATTAGAGGTTTTTGAAAACGTAAGTGCAGCTGGCACTTTTTTCTGCTTTACTGCGACGAAGGAATTGCGGCTCACCGCGCAAATAACAAAAACACGCTGATGAGAAACCGAAATTATTTTCTAGTCAACAATTAAAATACGAGCTTGCAAATTCAAGCTGTCATATCTTGTTGTTGCCTTTATTTTATCTTGAATTGTTGCTTGACAGCTTTTTGATGATATCATTAGTGACAGCCAATAATATGGCTAGATTGACGGTACTATCGTTTGGCAGCCAATCGGAATCGTGTAGAATCAACATTTGAAAAAGGAACTATGAAACACAAAAGGATTGTTTTGAAACGACAGAGCTTCTCATTTTTCTTCATACAAATTTCGTAAATCAAGACTTTCAGCAGAAATTAGGAGATGGAAAAAAATATCGTATAATAAATAACTTATAAGGCGGTTTGGCTGCTAATATCGCAGGAAATTTTTACTCGTCGAGTTGTATTTTGGCTCGCCTAAATGCTCGCCAAAATACTGCCGAATCGTAAAAATATCCAGCGATATTGGCAGCCAAACCGCCTAATAAGATATATATAGAAAACGTCAAACTGTGGTAAGAACATCAGTGCCACTTTTTTATGTTCTTACCAGTTTAACGTCATCTATGATCTACTACTGAACAGATGCACATTAACACGAAATCTATTCATTAAATAGATAGCGAATACAGCAGCCAATCAGATTACAGAATTGACGATAGGTAGTGACTAGATTTCTACTAATTGTCCTAATATAAAGTTATGTAAGGTATTTATGGCTGCATGCAAGGAATCGTTTTCTCAGTTCCTCCACAGATAAAAAGCAGCAGTTTCTCCTCACCACTGGAGGTAATCGAGGGTTTTGACGTCATTGTTAACTGTTCAGCCTCTGGTAAGCCGGCACCAAACGTCACGTGGACCAATTCAGTTAGTGGTGCAAAACTGAGCCAATCAGTATTGAGTGCAGTGCTGGTGATCAAGAACATAAGGAGAGACAGTGACAAAGATTACTCATGTACTGCTTACAGTCCGGGAAATTTCATAGCGAAAAAGAGTCTAAAACTTACTGTGATCTGTAAGTATTATGTCATCCCAAATAAATTAGTAGAAATTATTACATTTTAAGAGCTTGATAAAGTGTGTATTCATAGTTGAGCTACCTTACCAAAACAAAACGATTAACTAAGAAATATCAAGCTCTTGCCAGTTACATGATATATCAGAAAAGGGTACATAAAAGACGGTATACTTAAACAAAACGCTTTTTAATACAAATGTAAGTTACATCAATTGCGACTTCAACTTGGGCAAGGAATTTGAGATTTCAATACAAAACCTCAAGACTGAAGTTAAAACATTTTGCTTAAAAACACGAAAAGTTCTAATTCAACTGAACAGGAGAATATGCGAGAGCGAGAAGATTAAAGAAAACAACAAAGGCAGTTTAAATATATTTAGAGCTTATACTGTGACAAGTTTTTTAACCCGGTCACACTGCTCCCAAGTGGCTCAGTTATTCAGCTAGTAGAGCGGTGGTCTAGTAACCCGAAGTCGAGCATTCAAATTAATTCCACCTGAGTCGGTAATTTTTTCACTGACTCATTAACAAGCGTTGATAATATTACTTTGCATATGTAATACCCTGAAGATGATTAAAACTACACCTAGTACATAGAAAGCTAAAGGTAACTAATTAGCCAAACATTAAACTCAAGAGCTAGCTGAAATATAAAATCCAATGGCAAGGCAAACAGTATTATCTTCAGTAACAAAACAATGTTTGTTTGTTTTTTAATTCAGACAAACCCAAAATACGCAGCAAAATTGGATCATGGGATTATAACAACTTAACCCTTAACTGTGCAGTCACAGCTTTACCATTTGCCACAGTCCAGTGGTTTAGACCGGGACTACAGAAGATCTCTGGGAAAATATATAACTCAACCAATGGAAGTAGTTTAATAGTGACCACAAGTACTCCAGGGGACTATGGAGAGTACATTTGTCGTGCCTCCAATAAGGTCGGAACCGCAGATCAAGCGTTTTTAGTCAGTCGCTGGTGTGAGTATATTGCAAAAGTAAACGCACAAATAGAAATATCAGTCAATCATTTTTTTTTCTAAGACCTGTACTATGCCCATTCCTAAACGTTTATTAAGAAATAAACATGATTTTTTTTTTTAACTGCCAAAGATTACTACTATCACTGAAGTCAGTTATAAAATGAAATATGCATATACTCTGTGTTTTGCCACCTAAGGTCGTTGGTAGTTTTTGGTTGTCTTTTATTGACTCGATCATCTACACTAGTTTACAGTGATGAATGCTCTCATTAACGTATATTCTCAATGAATAAAAATTACATGCAGGAGTACCACTATAAAAGTTTGTAACTGTAGTTTGCAAGGATATCAAAGGGGGTACCCAGTTCTCAGCCTATTTTAGAGCGATTATCAGTTGTTAATTTTGTAAGCCTTTTCCCTGGCAAAAGACGACAAACCAGCGGTGAAAATAGTAATTTTGATACTACGCTAACCTATCGCATGAAGTATTTGCTCTAGAAGGAAGGAAGTGTGTCAAGGCTTAAATTGATAGAGTTTTTTCTGAATATAATCTACATTTTCGGCAATTTTGATACGCGAGATAGAACAAGTAAAGTTACGGTTTCGGAAGAAAATTTTGAAAAAAAAGTAGCTGATTGATTGAATAGTTATTTATGATCATCATGTTTAAAAAGGCGATAAGCTTCTCCAGAGACAAGTACCACTTGAGCCGAGTACATCAATAAATATGTTGGGTAAAGCAAATCGGGTTTTAAAGACCCCTGGATAGGCCCAATAATTTCTACTTTTATCGCTTCACATTACACACGACCTTTTCACATCTGACTGAAACTACAAACATTTTTCATTCAAACTTTAAATGGCAGAAAACCAGTTTCAATAAGTTGAAATGCGGATGTCAGATATTATAAAACAGATATAAATCCTGCCTACTGATATATCGATATGGTTCTATCAGTTTCACATCTACCTTTTCAGATAAACCCGGGGCACCAACGAATTTACGGATAGTAGAAAAAGAAGCAAACTACACAAAAATATCTTGGAGTCCACCTGCAAATGACGGCGGAAGTGTAGTACTTGACTACAAAATAAAGATTCAGCAATTTAACATTTCTAGTGCTGTTGCTATAGTTCTACCAGAAATATCTGGTACAGAGAAGTTGATTGACCAATTGATTCCTGGAGCCACGTACCGAGTTTGGGTATACGCTAGGAATATCGTTGGATACAGCAAACCTGTTAAGGATGAGTTCAGTTTACCAAATGAAGGTAGCGAGAGAATAATTTTATACTCTTTTGTCTATCGATAACCTATTTCTATTGTTTCATTAATTTACTCTTTTACCCTGATCATTGTCGTTTACGCGTGTTATAGTCTTATTTCCCGTTTACCCTTATAGTCGTTTACACGTGTTATAGTCTTATTTCTGTAACTTTTTCTAAAGGCTTATTGTAGTATGTAGAGATCTGTAGCTTCAACTGATAATCAATGCTTCTTAGTACTTTTTTGTTTATAAATGCATTCGTTTTAGAAACTGCATTTGTTTTGTATTTTCAGCAGCGGTTTCGTCTTACATTCATTTTCAAGGAAATTTACTACTAGTCATATTGTTAATTCAATGCGTCTTTTCAATGAAAGGGGAAAAAGCAAAATGCTTTTGATCCTGTCAATATATTGTGTCTTTTCATGAAAGGAAAGCAAGAAAAGAAATCAGCTACAACTGGTAAAGACTTGACTGCTGTGTATGGAAGCATAATCGCCATTCTTGCTATTTTAAACATACTGCAACTGCTGTACATCATATGGATATGTCGGAAAATGAAAGGTAAAAAAAAATCTTCTTTAGAAAGAGAGAGAACGAGAGAGAGAGAGATTGATTGATTCACTTTTATTTGAATACGGTAATTTCATAAGGTAGTCAGCAGGTAACAATGTTGTAATTACCTCCTTAAAAGGCAAATAATTATTTTAAACGTTGTGACAATTTATAACTTGATCTAATTAGTTAAATGAATTACCATTTGAATCAAGTTTTATATGCCTTCCTTTCTCACTTTGACTGAAAATCGTACAGTTGTCAAAAACCACAAGATTCTTTATGGAACACCACTTTTACGATCTTTTAATTTTTTTTTGTTTTACAGCTCAAGAAGTGAAAAAAAGGTAAGAACTGAAATAACGCTCTTGGTGAAAACAACAATTTTTAGCGCATATAAAATCTTTTTTGAATATCAAATAAGTTTTTTTGTGTGATTAATGCATGTGCGTCACTATCAGCTCGAAATGCTTTGAAAAGATTTTGTAATAATTTTACCAAAAAACCATACGCACTTTAACAACGTTGCTAAATCGATATCTAGCCGGACGTGCAGTCGGGCCATCGGCTAAAGTGTCTAGACGTGAAAATCTAGTTCTT
>JAODFW021488983.1:0-13904 GCA_027575235.2 Palythoa mutuki
ATTATTATTATTATTATTATCATTATCATTATTATTATTATTATTATTATTATTATTATTATTATTATTATTATTATAACTTAGTTGGGCAAGCATTTTTGCACGTGAGCGCCGTCATGGCTGCCGGAGCACGTTTGAGGCTCCTTAGAATAAGTATTATTTTTATTGTACCGGGGATATATTATGTTACTGTCCGCAATGTATGCTTTCATGTTCAGATACTTTCTCTAAATAAGTGCATTGATTTATATGTAGATAGTAATAGCATAAAAGTATAGAAATAGTAGTATTTATTTTTTTGTGTTTGTAATTAGGTCATTAATTTTGTTAACCAACTATAAGAGAGTTTTAAATAAACGACATATAAGTATTTCCACAGGCATTCCAGGCACAAAATCAAAATGGACTAACAAATACAGTATTTGTGTGAAACCAATAGCTAAGTAAAACCGGCTTGTCAATACTTTACCTGCAGGCGTTGTACCATGACAAAAACAATGTTTTTCAACATCGGGCAAGGTCACAAAGCTCAGCTGTTTGACATGAAAGAATCGCGCATCTTGAAAACTAAAAACTCAAGCGAAAAGGGAAAAAAATGGAGCAAATTATTAGGTCAGATTTTTTTCAATACCTCTTGATAGGAAATTCATTGTTCTTCGGTATTGTATTTGTTTTGAAGTCATTGAAGGAGATAATAATGTCTAAATTGCCGATCGAATTGTGGCAAGCGAAGTCGTCAACCTTTATTTTATCTCTTACAAATACAAGTAAAGGTAAGACCAACACTGAAAATCGCTTAAAATGCCTGAAAAGCCAACTGCAAAGGATCAACAGGCAACTAGAAACAACACCGGATCAAGGATAGTCAAATTTCATTGAAAATCAAATTTACTATTTTATTTTGCTATTGACTCTACACAAATAGTGAAATGCTGTATTTCTCAGTCCACACTGGTTATGTGCCTGGGCTGCCTGTGGAATTTATTAAATGTATTAATTTGTGTCTTGAAAAAATTATTGGGTTTAAAAATAGTCCAACTGTAAATATAATTGAAAATTGGCGAAAGTAAAACAAATTTACAACATAAAATTACCTCCATCGGACTGCCAAAGGCAAAGGTCAATTGAATATAAACAAAGTTATTTTAGATATTTTCTTTCCTAGCTACTTGCATGTCAAATAAGTTAATACATATACATATGTATATGCCTTCAAGGCAGTATTTTCTTCTTGTAATTTTAGTAATGCATGCTATCACTGAGTTTGTACTTCTTTCTGATTAATAATTTATAAAACAAATTAAAACCTTTGCTTACCACCTCGAGTGCGAACCAATTGGTTTCCAACACACTGTCGCTGGGTTTCATAGAAGGTAGGTTTGTATGTCGGGCAGAAACACAAACACCCCGCGTAGCTCCTGTTTCTTGTAGCTCCGTAACTTGAACACGGGTCGTGGATTGTGTTGACACACATGGAACGTGGCAGTAGAAAATCGTCACTGACAAACTTAACATCTCGAATTATTTTAAGCATTTGTTCAGTTTTCGACACACAGGTTTGTAGGCAAAGACACACGGTTAGCCAGAAGAAACAAACACAATCGAAACTTGGTTTTGAAGAGAAACTTGTAATAAACATTTTAGAAATCTTTCTGTGGTTGCTTGGCTGACAATTATTAAAAATGTCGAACAGCTTTGTCAGGCGGAAAGAAATAAATACTTAAACGTATTTCCGCGACATAAATGGAAATGTAGTATAGAAATAAGTACAACGGATATCTATATAATACCTATGTCTGCTATACGGTTCAACACTTGATCTTCTTGTAAGATTATTTCATTTACAAGCTAGTCCGTGAAGCATGGCTGATAAACCTGGTCAAAAGGAAAACTGCACAAGGCGACATTATGTTGTATTGCTATCTAAGATTCTGTCAGGGAAAACAGAGGTCAAATTTCCTAGATAGAGTGTACGTGTTGTGGCAAGTACTTCACTGAGGTTTAGCAGATGTCCAAGTTATAAGAGGATGACGTCAATGTGTTTTCAACTGACGACAAAGTGTTGAATGCTTTGTCTCAACTTACTTTTTCGCTCATGTTCTATTTTAAAAAAGTATTGAATGGTAAAAATAACTGAAACAAAAAGGATTAACACCTTTTTAGCATGATCAAACTTTTAACACGACAGTTATATCCGCTACTTGCAACGTTTATTAATGATAACGTATTTCCGTATTTATAGCACAAAACCGACCACTGTTCTTTTGACAGCAAACTCTCAAAAATGACAGACATGTTTTCATTAAAAATAAGATATAGTATTATGCGAATTTTAGTCGCAGAATGTAAAAATATTTGTGAAGTACAAACTAATATATCATAAATACAATATAATAATTTCAGGGCGATCGTTTTGTTTCTTACCTGCCACAATTTATTTTGCTGTAAAGGAAAATAGAACTTTAACTCATTAAGAGAGTTTTTTGTCTAAATTATTAAATGTGCTTTCTTATTTTGAAAATAACTTAACAGTATTTCTGTAAAGTTTCTGTTTCAGTCTTTTCGTGGTATTTTTTGTTCAATCGTGGCAATTTGATCAGTTGGTATGGTTCTCTTCCTATAAAATAATAAAATTTATAAGATATAATGATTTAGTGACAACAACAACAGTTTTTTTAGTGAAACCGAGTCGAGTTTTACTGACAAACAAAAAATATTTTTATTGTACATTTAGATATCTATCCATGTAAATAAAGCTATGAATATGAACAGGCGCAGATCCAGGAATTTAGGAAAGGGGCACAAATTTCTAGCCTAAGCTCTATCTCCTGCACTATCCTCCACGTTAAAAAAAAGCCCCCTAGTTAATTTTTAAGAAAGCCTAACGTTCTAGATGAACAAAAAAACTGAATTTTTGAAATCTGTTAACGAAGAACCAGCGAGTGCTCTTTTTTCATAAAAAGAATTCCTCTGCTCACGAATGAAGTAACAATTGTTGTCTGACTTGTTTTAATCTTCCCTGTCAGTTATTACGAGTAACGCTTGGTCTGACATGGCTATAAACAAATATTTTCAAAAATCTGCTCCTGATGAATAAAAAATTTTCTTTCAGAGGCCAAAATGTAAAATAAAAACTATATCAGAATGCTTTGAAGAGTTATGAGGGTTTGATATGATGTACCTTCACAATAATATGGCTAAATGAAAATCTTAATAGCTTAGGGACTCACCGTTCCCGCCATTTTTCGAACAATAAAACATGGCTTATTCAATTTCGTACCTCTGCTCGACAAAAAAGGGTCTTTGTTTAATAGACTTTTTAGTCATAAAGGCAAAAAAGTACCAGAAGAAAACCACAAGTGATTTGATATTTTTAATTCAATCGTTTTAATTATGGTAAGAGACATAGTGTCACTTTATTGTTTCACCTTCTATCAATTTTTTCCCTTATTTTCAATAGAGTTTTTAAAACAATACAAAAACTTGCCGCAAAAATAGACATTTTTGCCTGGATCGCTACGTTCCGACTTCCACTGCCAGTAATTTAGTAGTGGCACGTTTCACCTGTGCAAAAGCTCATTATTGAGTCAGTCGCACGTGATCAGGTAATTCAAAACCTCTCGAAAACGGAAGAAGTGAATTTTAATCGACTTAAACGCGAAACCGCGCTATAAAAGGGTTAGGTCCACCCACATCTGACACTTTCAAAATTCAAATTTTGAACCGAGAGGCGGTTTAACTTCCCTCTGAGTGATGAAAATAAAGAAATTCATTATACTACTAAAATAAAGCCGTTTTAACGGCTAAAAACTACAAATTCGCAATAACTTCTTATATAATTTATGTTTTGTTACATTTTCCTGCTGTTTGAAACGGTAATAACAAAAACTTATGATTCTGAAGTCTCGATTTTGAAATTTAGCGCCGTTACTGATTACGAATATGATCCTCAGGTATAGTTGTTAACGTTCCTGCATGCAGAGTTAGAAATTGAAACTGCTCAGAAGAATAGTTATGATTCATCTATTTGTTCATATGTTTCATCTGACATCTTTCAAAATTCAAATTTTGAACCGAGGCGGTTTAACTTCTCTCTGAGCGATGAAAATAAAAAGATTCATTAGACTACTAAAATAAAGTTGTTTCAACCACTAAAAGCTAGAAATTCGCAATAATTTCCTATATATATTATGTTTCGAAATATTTTCGTTCTGTTTGAAACAGATAATAAAAAAAAATTATGATTCTGAAGTCTCGATTTCGAAATTTAGCGCCGTTTTATTACGAATATGATCCCCTGATACAGTTTGCTCCTATATGCTGTGTTCGAAGATTAATTTTATTTATTTGTTCATATGTTTCACTTACTTTCAAAAACCACATTTTGTGTGCAGATTGAGAAGCCTGAACGATAACTGAAATGTTTTTTTATTCAAATGAGTTAGAATAAGAGCGAGAGGTGAAACGCCGGAACATGAGCTTATTACCGTTCGGCAGTTGAGTGACAACTGAAGGTGACGATCGCCTGGCACAGGCCTTTTATAGCGCGGTTTCGCGTTTAAGGCGATGACGCTACATGTGACCTTACGTTTTGCTTTAATCTCCATTGGCATTACTGGTTAAAGTAATGCATTTACTATGCTCCTTTGACCACCGGGGCTTATTCTCGGAATCAGTTAAGGTCTCCACTTTTAACCGTGCTGTGTCTCTCTATTCATTCGTAAAAGCTTTATGTATGCATGCAAATGGTTCTTCCCTATGTAATTGTATTTCTTTCTGTTATTTTTTTCTTTTTTTTTAAAGGGAAATGAACTAAATGTTGCGGAACTCTATTTGTTTAATGAACACTCCCGCTCTAAATCGATTAAACGGCCCCACGAGGTACAGATAGCACTGAACATATATGAAGGTGCTTCAGTTTTAATCATGCTATTGCGTCTGTGAACTGTGAAAGTCAAATTTACTCGGTTGCACTATTTAGTACTTTTTGCTACAAGTTTGGATCAGGTGTCCTTCCTCCTGGAATACATCAAACCAAAAAAAGGACAAAAGTTCATTTATGGTATTAAGTAATGGTCCGAGTAAGAACCAGGGTACCTCCCATTGTTCGACGGCATTTCGCTTTTCCAACACCAGAATGTTTAGATTTTCATACTGAGAATACATCAGCCTGTGTACAACATGGTTTTAAAGTAAAATGCAATGAAAGTACATTTTAAAGCAATGTTTCTTTTGTGCTAAAATAATTTATCCAATCATAAGACTTCAAAACAAAAGCCTAGAAAACAGTGTGATTTTCTATGTTCCCCACGTGGAATTTTTCTTAAATTTAAAAACCAAAATGTTTCAACAAGAAGGGAATGAATGAGTGAACTAGATAGAAAGAAATTAGCTTATTTATGAAGATACGGTCAATTTTCAAAGCTTAGCCAATGAGATTAATGGTTTAACAATATCGCTATTAGCACCTTTCTGCATTCCATTGCCGTTGACCTGCCTAGTTCTTACTCGGATTGTTACTTAAATTGCTTCTAGTTAAAATCGCAAAAGGAATTTCAAAAACAAACAGAAGACTGGCATTTGAAGGACTGCTCCTTATATTCACCTCACTGCCTCATTCCCAATGATCTATTTTTACCTCTGCCTCCCAAATAGCTCACCAGTGCAAGTTTTAGCCAGGGTTTTCACAGGGTGATAAAGGGGCGTCCTAGATAACGAATCACAGTCTTATTTTGAATGCTGTAATGGATCACGATAAGAGATTTTTGGTAGAATTACAAATAACGAATTTAGTGTTAAGGAAATAATGGATCGTGGACTTATTTTTGACCCAATAACGAATCATGGTCTTATTTTTGACCCAATAACGGATCATGGACTTATTTTTGACCCAATAACGAATCATGGACTTATTTTTGACCCAATAACAAATCTTGGACTTATTTTTGACCCAATAACGGATCATGATTGCACCCAATAATGGATCGTGGACTTATTTTTGACCCGATAATGGATCACAATTGCACCCCATAATGGATCATCGACTTATTTTTGACCCAGTAACAGATCACAAATACCCTTTATCCCATGTTTTCAGTAAGAGCCTGCAAGATGGCAAATTTCGCCAGCTACCTCACTTGAATTCACCACCTACTTTAGTAGAAAAACTGATTGAAACTGTCAATTATTATAAGATATCAGAGATAAGGTTCCTTCAAACTGGTAGGATTTGACTAAAAATGTTTATTTGAATTGTGAGGAGATTCTGCCAGTCTGTCAGTCGAAAGAATAATTTATTTTGATCACGAGCAGATTGGCGTGCCCCCAGACAAGTCCCCTAGATATTATTCTTCAATTTACACATTTTCTGTTACCTACATCTACTTTTAAACTTTTTCCACCTACTTAGATTGTTTTTAAAAACCCTGATTATCACTCCGATGTACACTTCACCCTCAAACTTCACTTTGAAGTTGTAGAGTATACATAAATATGTGTATTCTTGTTAAACAAAAAACATAACTATTTTCATAGTAAATGGTGAAGATGTATACTATGTTGGTATAGTTCTAAATGTTTAAGTAATTACACAGTTCTGTTGTTGCAATTTTTCAAGATCAACCAAGGCTCAAATTCAAATTCTAAAATATCAAGGCTTGAAATCAAGAAACAGTCTAAGTTATACACTGGTATCGCACGTTCTTATCAAATTACAATCTGTTGGTACAGCGGGCTACAAACTGGAATTGAATCCTTGAGTATGGATTTGTTGATTGCAGTCAGACTCGGAGTAATTTTCTCCAGGTACTCCGGTTGTCCTCCCTCGGTGAAATCAATTCCAATAGGGTCGTTCGGGTCCTTGAAAACCAGGAAAGACCTGGAAAAATTCAAAATCCAGGCCTGGAAAATCTGGAAAATTGGTATCAGTCATGGAAAGTCCTGAAAAATTAGCTTATTTTTTAGACATATTTTTTTAAATAAGATATCTTGCTCATCTGTTCATTGAAGTCTGGGTCCCAGCCACCCCCAAGGCCACACCTGAACTGTTTTGTTTGGGCCCCTGAAGCTCTCAAGCAATTTAGTCAGTTCATTGAAAGAGTTTGTTTACTCTGGGAATAAAAGTGCTAGAAAAAAACAACCTATTTGCTTAATATTTTTTGTATTTGTTGTTACAATTTTTAGTTTTAGTTTTTAAGGTCCTTGATTTTTGTTACCTCGGCCCTTGAAAGTCTTGGAAAAGTCCTGAAATTTTCTTTGACTAAAAGCGTACAAACCCTGTTGCAAGTTAAATATAATTGCAGGGTTCATAAGGGTCGTGCAAAGCCTCGACAGTCATGGACGTTTTTCATTTTCCAGGCCTGGAAAGTCATAAATTTCGATTAGGGTCATGGAAAGTAAAGGAAAGTTGGTACAATTGAGAAAGAATTGTACAAGAATAATAATATAAAGAATAAACATAACCTTATTGATTTGTACAATTAGCTTGAAGTAACAGCTGTTCTCTTCCTTCATTTTGGTTAATGCACCAGGAAAAAATAATCGAAACTAGGTTCTTTTCTTTAGTTAGGCAAAGAAATGAAAAGCAGTAGGTCATGAAATATTGCAAAAGATGAAAGAGTTATTGAAAGTCACAGAATTTCAGAGCTTTAAGAGTATGAATGCTGAATTGGCTGTGGTAGGTTAGTTTAGCTTAGAAGAGCCACAATGTGGAATGCTTATAAAAACATTGTTGTTATTATTATTATTATTATTATTATTATTATTAAAATTACTTATAGATAATTAGAATATTAAAATATTAAAGCTAGCTGGCCAAGTATAGCCGTATAGGTTAATTCCAGCTAGCTGGCACCTAAAAATATGGTAATATTTCTTTGTAACATTGTAGGTGCTAAATAAAAAAATTGTCATTGTCAAAAAATTGTCATATCATTATCATTATCGTTATCAATATCATTATGGTTAACATTAAAATTATTATTATTATTATTATTATCATTATCGTTATCAATATCATTATGGTTATCATTATCAATATTATTATTATTGTTATTATTATTATTATTATTTCTTTTGCTATTACCCTCACCGTTATTAATGGAAGTAAAACAATTAATAATTTCAATGATTTTATTTGAGGTTTCTCTGCAGTGGGTATTGGTCATATTGCCCCATGTATTGTATACCACTGGTCATATTGCCCCATGTATTTTATACCACTGGCCATATTGCCCCATGTATTGTATACCACTGGTCATATTGCCCCATGTATTGTATACCACTAGTCATATTGCCCCATGTATTGTATACCACTGGTCATATTGCCCCATGTATTGTATACCACTGGTCATATTGCCCCATGTATTGTGTACCACTAGTCATATTGCCCCAAGTATTGTATACCACTGAGATAAATGGTTGTTTGACCCAAAGAAACTAAATTATTTTGCAAGTGTAAGTGGCCCATCGTAGCTGGTGCTTATCTCTGTAGTGTTAAGTAGATGAGAGTGATTGACCGTCCCTGTATGGGACACTACTCCATAGCAGGTTAACCAACACTTAACTAGGGACAGCTGAGTAGTCTTTGCAAGAAAAAGGTTACAAGAATATTCTACACCTGGCTGAGCTTGCACTTAAACCTGGGACTTTGTGATTGGAAGGCCAAATATCTTACCACTGCGCAAACCCCAGTCTCACCCTAAGAAAAGAGTTATTTATTGTAGTTTCATCCAGGTACTGTAGTGTAACATTGCGCAACCACTATTTAGGGAAGGGGGGGGACGAAACAACTTTCATTTGAAAAAAACAGTACTAACTCAAACTGAGGGCAAACTGTCAGGGGTGAGATATGACAGGGGCAAAACTACCATTGAAACTGACATGTATTTTTCCAATCACAGGAGATTGACACTTTGAAAAGTGAAAACCTGCGACTGAAGGACGAGAACAGTGCCTTAGTACGAGTAGTCAACCAACTGTCTGTTATGAGCATGAAGCCCAAGTAGAAACAGGTTTTTGTAAGATTTTAGTTGTAGCAAAATGTATTTCCCGACTAGTAAATGGCGGCATTGGATCGAAAGTTATAAATAATTATTGCCTTGGACGTGAGTATGAAAGACCTCAAAATCAATACAGTACATGGCAATATTTGATATATCGGCTGGAGATATCTAGCGTTTTGCCCTGTATATTACTTGGGCCAATGTTTGCAAATAACATTAATTTATCGCCGAAGAAATCGTAAATTTCCTGACATGTAATCAGACTGTTGCTACAAAAATGGTTTGTGGTGTTTTAAAATGTTTATTTTGAAAACCTATGCTTGCCGCACTGTTACATCGCGACATAGTGCGTGATTCTCAAAAGATCTTCTAGTTTTACTGGTAGCCGGGTCAGTGTTGTCATGCTGTGTCACAGTACATTGTAACGTTGCCTCAAAGTAGATCGTCACGCTGTGTTTTAAAAGCTTGCGTGCACTTACGATGAGCTTAGTGTTTTCACATTTCACTGGTCGCCATTGACATTCATTCTTGCATTTTATTAAATGTCATTCATTTGCTTTGCGAAATTAGAAAAATACATCTTTCTCATCTTCAGTTGCATTGTTTTTGCGTTAACGGCACTTTGATTTCCGCTTGTAGATCGCTCAGCTTTAATTTTTGTGACAGTACTTTCTGCCATTGTGTGAACCCCAGTGGTCGGGTCAATTCAGTACGGTGTTACGTGACAGTGTGCTTTGTCATGCAGATAGCAAAATTGTGTCACGGTATTTGTAACTACATGCCACCATTAAACTGTTACTGTCAGTATACTGCAACGGCTTGTGACATGAGTTTCTTGGTTTTTAGTCACACAAGTATCAGTCTGGGACTGTTTTCTTTATGAAGAAACGGGTGAAGTTGCCTACCGGTTAAAAATTTAGGTAGTCGTTTAGTCTTTCTGTCGGGCTTTTTATTTCTCATTTCTGTAAGTTAAAAAGTTAGTTTTCAGATTCAGGCGAAATGAGAAAACACTAAAGCTGTTTTATGAAAGTTAATGGAGTAGACTGGCTTTGAAACTTGGCAAACAACAAAGAAGATTACAATGCTGCTTTGTTTCATGTTGTGTGCACGGTCACGGTTATGACCTTTTGTTCTAGGTGTGATGCCTCGTTGGTCTATTTGCCATTTACTCATTAACATCTTTTGTTATCTATGCAGGGCAAACGTCATTTAACAATAGAAAAAAGATAACAAAAACCTTACAAATAAATTCATCGAGTTTCACAACCAGTCGACCCAACTAACTATGATTTGATTTAATTAACAGGTGTAGTGTAATGCTGGCAAATGTAATCACAGTTGTTTTGTGACTCGCCCGATGTTTTCATAATCTAAACTAAAGATTACATGTTTTAAAAGAACTATTTGAATTTAATGGTTATGTACGAATTGTTGAGAAAACAATGTATGGAATGTTTATGGCACTTGATACTCCGAGCCGCAGGTGATGCGCTTGAGTGTCGACGTTTAAAACAATTTGTTATTGTGATCACAGAAATGGAAAATTTTAGTGTTGTTAAAAGCAGACTTTCATTCTGCGCCGTCGGTTTGCGTGGAGTTACACTGTGATCCCGCTCTGTGAAGGACTACTTGTTAATCCGCCATCTTGGATTGAAAACGAGGCTGGACTACTTGTTAATCCGCCATCTTGGATTGAAAACGAGGCTGGACTACTTGTTAATCCACCATCTTGGATTGAAAACGAGGCTGGATAGGCAAAGCAGATAAAGAATGGCGTCTTAAGGGAATTTCGACCTTTCTTTGTCGAAATCAATGAATTATTTACCAGAACTTAGTCTTGATTTCGCTGAAAAAAAGTTAAAAACGAAAAAGCAAGAGTTCCGCAAAATTTTTGTCTCCCAGTCTCGTTTTCATGCCTGCCTAGCCTCATTTTCAATCCAAGATGGCGGAAAAAGTTCTATGGTCATTTTAAATAAGGAACCCGTCTGTCTGAATTTCGTTAGAATCGCTTGTAAAAAAAATTGGAACGACTCGTGAGAAAAACTTAATTGGAGTAAAATTAATTTGGTTTGTTGTCTTCCTTCTCCGCCCAGTGATGTACTGGGTGTTCTGTAGCAGTGTACAGTGTTGACAGGATGTAGAGTTTTAGGATTTGATATGCATGATATTTTTAGAGAATAGGTTTTGTAGAGGGAAATTTTGTAGCTACTTAAGTGATGCAAAATGGTATTACGCTTTGTACTAAGCAGAAAAGAAGAATGTGTTTTTGAGAAGCCATTTTATTTTGATCGTTTTTGCGATTTGAAAAACTCTTTGCACCGAACACAAATTGAGGTTTTCTTGAGAATTTGCTATGATTCCTGGAATATGCGAAAAATGTAGGTATGCGAGCATTTCCATGGTGGTGACCAGTTTTTGTACTGTAAGCATTTCCATGGTGATAACCAATTTTTGTAGTGTAAACGTTTCTATGGTGATAGTAAGTTGCAACGTTGTACAGTAAGCTTGGCGATAATTTTTCTTGACTCGACGAAGACGATTTTAAAAAATTTCTGGAAAGGTTTGGAACTTTAGGATGGGGTCAAACCAACGAATATTTGTTACAGAAAGTTATTGGATGCTGGCCCGGAACTCATTGCCTCCTTTCCTTTCTATTTTTATAACTAATATATAATTCTTGCTCTAGGAATTGAAAACATATATTTTAAATATGTCTGCGTTTGAATAAACGCATGCTTTTGCACTAAGAAACTCTTTTCTGAGACAGTTTTGTAAAAAATACATTTTTCCTCGAAAAGTTTCATAGTATCTGCTTTCAAACGAACGTTCTTCTTAATGAACCTTTAACATTGATGTTTTGACAGTACGAAGTTCTTTCTGAAACCCTGTTGATCAGACATTGTTTTAAAGACAACACTGTTGAGTGTTGATCAGTCTCTGGGAATTACAGATAGGATTTTAGCCATGTAGGTGGTACTAGGACTGGAATTGAGAGAACATTCAGATCAGCACTAAATTGTGAATTCGATTCTCTAACGGACGATTTTTGTGACTGCCTAACAGTTGCAGATAGTCGCTGTAGATATTGTAGTCATTAAGTAAAGAATTTCAATTGCATTTTACAATTGAAATAAAAGTCGACTAACATTGTAATACAAATGTGTGTTCTGTTGGAGATTTAGACGACTTTAATTCTTTGCCTCCTCCCCTCCCCCCGTCCCCTTAACTTAGCAAAACTTCTTACTCTTTGTCTCAATCTCCTGTTTGTAGAGTAGCCATAAATCACCAAACAGAGCCGTGCCATCCGGGGAAGGTCGCAAACTTTTAGATCATCAAAGTCCAAGTATTCATCCCACAAAAGAATTAAACCATCTTGTGGACTTGTAGTCCTAATGTCACTCAGAGGCTCGGCGCCATGGTATATCCCTGCACGCAAGCACACCTACCAACACAAATCCGGCAGTTAGTTTTCATTTATTTTTGTTTTACAGTCTTTACACACACTTAAAACGACAGCGTAAATGTATACATTACACCTCAAAACTCGTATGCACACAACAATCACGAAGTAATCATTATTAGTCGGTTTGAAACGCCTGCGCGCGTTGTTAGCTAAGCTAAATCAATTTACGAGCCTAAGTGGCCTATTGGAGCCGGTGCTTATCTCTGGTTTCTTTAGTGTTAGGCGGATGAGAGTCATTGATTCCCCTAAGTGATTGGAGCCGGTGCTTATCTCTGGTTTCTGTAGTGTTAAGTGGATGAGAGTCATTGACTCCCCTAAGTGGCCCATTGGACCCAGTGCTTATCTCTGGTTTCTGTAGTGTTAAGTGGATGAGAGTCATTGACTACCCTAAGTGGCCCATTGGACCCAGTGCTTATCTCTGGTTTCTGTAGTGTTAAGTGGATGAGAGTCATTTACTACCCTAAGTGGCCCATTGGACCCAGTGCTTATCTCCGGTTTCTGTATTGTTAAGGGGATAAGATCATTGACTCCCCCTGAACGGGACACTAATCTATCGCAGGTTAGCCCCAAGCAGAAGCTGGTACTCATTTTACCGACCTCGAGAGAATGGAAAGCTGAGTCAACTTTGGCGGGAAAGAAGGTCACACAATTGTTCAACTCTCGGCTGAGATTTTTTTTTATATACTGGTCAAACTGTTTGAGCAGAAGCGCAAAATCTCGATTTCAATGTTGTCTAAACAGGGTTATTTTTAACTTACTACAAAATCCACAGGTTTTACTGCAATGCATTCTCATCACGTGTTTGTCGGTGCGGCAGTATCCTGCATGGAGCCACTCACGGCACAGATTGTACTTGGCAGCTGGGCCTTTGTCCTCGCAAACTGCCAGAGGATATAGGAACAAAAGTTCGTAATTTGCTCAGTTTGAATAATGGCCACTTAAAAAATATCCCGATTTATCATCAGCGCCCGCACTGATCTTTGCTATCGCGTTGACTTTTTTTTTTCAAACAAAAAAATATATGACCAAAAATCGAGACATTTTTTCCCATTGCGAAACAATAAACAGAGTGACAAACAATTCAGCCAGCGGCATATTGTAACTCTTTAGTTAAAGACTACATTAAAAATATACACGATTAAGAGATTGTATTGTAATATGGACCATAACATAACCTATTTTGGTAGGTAGTGGTGTAGATTTACCCCCAAATTGACTCGTTAGTCCACAAAAGTATTTAACCAAAAAAAGTACCCTCTCTCTCTCTTACCTAATTGTTTAAAGCATTCAACACCAGGTTTATTTGCCGATGACACTAATGTCACTGTAGCTGACAGAGACATTTATGTTATTGAAAACCTTCTGAATGAAGATTTAGAACAAATGAGCAAATGGCTAACATCAAATAAACTGTCCTTAAACCTGACGAAAACAGAATT
>JAODFW021489996.1:0-13904 GCA_027575235.2 Palythoa mutuki
TTCTCTTATACTTAATGAACAAATTGGACTCAAAAGAAAAAAATTCTAGATTTTGGTTCATTTGACCTTTAAACAATAATAACTCTGAGAAAGAATAGCTGAAAACAGCAGAAATTAATAACTATGACTTGCTGAATGTTTTCAATTGAGCAGAATTGTAGTCGGCTCATTATTTGTTTTCATGGTAACAAAGGCGTGGCATTTTTTATGCAAAGCCTTAAAATAGAAAAATTACAAATTCTGTTCAATTCAAAACATCAGGCTTGGTTTACAGAATGTGTCCTAAAAATTTCATTGCAAAACCTTAAATTGCTACTAAATTAGAAGTGTTTAAAATTGGTTGATAGCAAAAAATAATGTGTACTTCTGAGAAAAAAGGGCTCAAAGTTGCAACACAGATTTTCACTTACACTTATGTGTATTGTAAAAAAATAATTAAGTGTGAATAGTCAGAAACAACTGAAAATTGTTTATAAAATGTTCCTCATTCTGTTTCACACAGTTATTTCATATAAAACAAACAGTTTTGGGGTGGTTGTGCGGGAGTACTGTACTGTGCTCTGTTGGTTCAACTTCCCACCCAAATGCTCCAGTTCCATAGGTAGGGCCTTCCTGTTCCAACTGCTTTTCAGCAGTGCATTTTCTCTTTCTCCTGAGCTTTGGTCTCTGCTTGTTTGCCTCCACAGTTCCCTTTTTGGCTGCATGGCACACCCTCAGTATGTTCCTCTTTTTTAGAGCTGGGACAGTATGCTCTGCCTCTGTAAGATTCATCTTCTGGCAAAGGTGGTTTGTTTCGGAAACAGCACCACTGAATACACAGACTGCAGCACATGCTGCAGTTTTTATTCCTGTTAGCCCTTTAAATCTGCGCTTTGGAGCCCTTGTCCAAACAATTGCATTGCTTCAAGGCATCTTTCAAGGAGGTCAGTTTTACTAAGGCCAGTAAACAGAGGTGTCAGTGCCTGAATGAAAACCTCTGGTAAACATTTTTCATCTAAATAGGTTTTCACTTCCGGTTTCACTGGCTCATCCTTTTGCCACTTGTACCAAGAGCTTTCACCTTCAGGACAATATTGCTGAGCTGCTTCTTTGGGCAATTAGACTTCACTGAGTGGTATAAAATGGTCCACGCAGCTCTCTTCATTGCATCCAAATTGCCTTTATTGTTTCGTATGTGCTGTCCATAATATTTCTGAAAGCTTTCCATTACTTTTTCGGTTAGCCACTTTTGGCCTCCAGGTGATTTTCCATCAGCAAGCTTCTTGTTAGACTTTTTAAATTCTTTTAGTCCTTTCCCCATCCATTTCTGGACATGTCCCACACAGTATGTTTTTTTTATGTCCACAGATTCCCCATAGGGCTTTGATTTGCAAACTTTGTCAAATGCCTGGCTGTCACTGTCACAAACAAATGTTGTGTATCTCATGTTATTGTTGTCAATAGACCGGTTCCAAACTTTCACAGCAATGTCGTCCTCCATGGCATTGGCAGACTTGTTGAAGTTTCTGGTGCAGTTACCACTTTGGATATGGTTTTCAAGTCAGGCAAGATATTCATCACTATTAGAATATGAACCTTTATAAAAAATGCTTTCTAGTGTAAGCATGTGTAAATCTTAGCCTGCAAACATTGGAGAGTGAGCGGCGAAGCGAGGGGAATGGGGAGATGGAAGGAAAAAGTCTCAACAGGTCAACAGTTTCCTGCAAATGTAGGATATTAACAAACAGCTCATAAAATGTCTCAAGATTTCTAAAAGCATGTCTAAAACTAAAAAGAGGGAATTTTTTGTGATATTATCCAGATCAGATGCATGGTCCAGGGGTACAAAGGTATAACATAAAGGAAAAAATATGAAATAGTTGAAACTTTGAAATTATTATACAGAATGTTAGTTTTTTGTGTGTTTGTAACTATACAATGTAATATTTATTCAAATAATGCATTTAACTGCTTATGATCTTGATTTTTAAATTACCCACAATGCAATGTGGGCGTGGTCAAATTAAAAAAAAACTATTTACATGGATTTTTTTACGCGAATACTTAGAATGGTTACATAATCAAAAGATGTGGCAAGAGCTTATAATTATATAACATTCCTGCGCTTCCTAATCTCTTTCAGTTCACTACACACAGTCCGCACAGTGTTTGCATACGCAATCGCATCTTTGCTATCCAACTTGTAAGTCATATCTATAAGATTTTCCCTCAAAAAAACCTTCCCTTTTAGAACTAAGGATCCTTACTGATAGGCTGAACCATAGTCGTCAACTTCATGCCTTTCTAATGTAACAGCGCTGTTGCTTCTGACTTTAAACAGACAAAAAAAGTCATAAGCATCGTCATCTGCTGCTGCAATGGCGGCAATGCTGCCAGCCTGTACTAATTCTGCCATTCCGTTAACAGAATCACTGATGTTGTTTGACTCCTGATTCAGCCTTGTCACAGCGACATCTCCTTCTCGCACCATCTCCACTGTCTCCCATCCTTCTACATACTCCTGGTTTTCACATTCGTTGTCAGTGATACAATCCATGCACAAACAGCTTCTCTTCCTCGTATAGATTTGACACTGCTGTGGACCAGTCGTCACTGCATGAATCTTACGGATTCCTTTTAATCCTTGGAAAGAGCAACCACTTCTTCTTCTATCCACTGCTCCTTCCCCCTTCTCAGGAATGTAGAAGAAAATCCGTTTGTTCAGTCTAGTGTTCGATGTTGTAGGAAAAGAAAAGCTTTCACTGAGGTAGTCGTATAGGTCTTTTGCAGACTTGATTGTGGCACTTTGTCGTATGACTGCGAGCGTTGCTCTTTGCTTAGTATTTGCCCCAGCTGCATCTTGCTCACCCTTGGCACGTGAGGTCTCAAAAAAGTGATGGTCAATCTGACACCCGAAGTCAGCCAAGCAGCATGATATATCACCAAATGTGTGCTTGGACTTGTACTGTCCTGCACATCTATCAGTGAACTCATGTACTTTGCTAACACTGACCTTTAGAGCATTTCGAAGATAGTCTAATATCAGACCCTGCATATGGTGCACAAAGTGGTAGTCCTGGGTGTTGTTATCTGAAGGGGCAAAGAAATACTCTTTGACAAGTGTAGGGGTTTTCTCTGTGCTTTCCTTTCCATCCACTTCTTTGTTGGCATGTCGGTATACAATTGAAACATGTATTGTTACTTTAAATGGATCAAAGTGTTCCGATTGTGTCTCATCTTGAGAGCGGCAAGTATAATTTTCGGAGAAGTCATGCACGCAGATTATGTTGTTGAGAGGAAGATTGAGCACAAGCTTGTCAAACTGTTCTTTCTGCCACTTGGCCATAAATGAATGATATGTGTACCCTTCTAGCAACTCAATAAAAAGTCAAACATAACCTTCACAGGTGTTTCTTTAGAAACCAGGGATATTTTCTTTGCCATTCTTATCTGCATATATAACATATTCATATTTCTTCCACTGAACTTGGGTCTCTGTGGACTGTTCTTCTTTGGATGTCTTGAATTTACCAGCTCCACAGTCGTTGCATTTCCTTTCAAGACATTTCAAAGAATGATATGTACAGTAGACCCTTCTCACAGTGAATAAGTTGATGGCCAGTGGTAAATAACTACAATGACTGACTGATGTCTTCGTGCTCTACCAGCTTCTTGGTGATGGTCTAATAAATTTCGAGCATGTCCCCAGTTAACAATAATAACGGACATCAGGAAAATTAATACCCATGCTAAGAGCTGTGTTTGCAACAAGTATTCTGTCTTCCCAGAACAGAGCATGATAAATACTAATTAAACAACATTCTCTTATTTTCTGTTCCTGTGGATGGTATGCTGTCCTTCCTAGTTTCGTCATTAATCATTGACAACAGTTACCACATCCTTGAGGGTATTACAGAAAATTATTTTGGGCGTGACCACTCCATGGTTTCGAATGAGATCAACAATCCATTGAGCTATTACTGTACATTATAATTATCTTGCTTTGTTGTCTTAATAACATTGATCCTTAAATTTTCTCTGTTTGGACTTGCAAAAACCTTGATGTAGTTTGGCTTTGTGGCAAGACTTTGGTTACTACCTTTATTGTATTTTCATCTGCTGTGCTAGTTAATGCTATCGACGGTATTCCTAAGAAAAAAGGTGTAAAGTCTATGATATAGACTGGAACTATCTTCTGTGGGAAAATACTAGATCACATTCACTTTGCAATTATACTATGACTAAGTAATAATACGATCAAAAAATTAATAAGTATTTTTTTGGGCTTTTTTTAACGTTTAACATTAAAATTCAACATATTAACATATTTTACACACTGATGTTCATAAGGGAACTATTCCACACCAAAAATTATAAGTCCAAAAATAAGTAACCAAAAATTTTAAACTTGAAGGTTGTTTGAATGTTTTGCGGATCTAAGCAAACATAACATTTAAAAAACAACTACTGGACTTTAAATGAGCAATCAAAATTACTATTGTATTTTCATCTGCTGTGCCAGTTAATGCTCTCAACGATATTCCTAAGAAAAAAGGTGTAAACATATAAAACTCATTGTTAACAAAAGGTCTTAATCAGTCACGGGTGACCTCATCTCGGCAATAGCTGACACAAAAAGTATCCGCTTTTCGTCTCTTTTCTTTTTTTAGAGAAATGGAAATAAATATGTTACCCTGTTACCAATGGAATAAGAAAATATAGCATTTAAACTAATTCACAGATTATTAAACTCAGAATATTCTGAAAAAGTTGAATCAGGTTTTTTTGCTTTCATTTTTTCAACTTCGGTCCAAATTTAAAGCAAAATGCTGCGTTGGAAATAAGTCAACTAGGAAACTTGCCCTAGAATTAAGCTGCGCATGCTCTTAGCAGCTTTTTACCGCCAGATTCGAAAACTACAACAAATTTCGCGCATTTTGGTGCCAAACATTTTGGGATTGAAGTGCATTTAGGATCGGGTAAATGGCAGCGAAGTACTCCCACGGCCTTACTCTTGCTCGTGTTGGCAGTGGCTAGTGGTGTAAAAGCAGTGGGAGAAGAGACGGGCTCTAGAGATAGTTTTTCGAGGGCCGATCTTCCTGAATACTCTGTCTACTTCTTTTATTTTAATTTCATACAAATCTCTATCCGGTCTTGTTATTTTCTTTTTAAAGTGTATATAACCCCAAAAAAAAGTTTTCAGAAATTTCGTCAATATATCTTTTTGGAATTTTGCTCTCTCGCCGAGGTCGACTGTCCGTCATTTTAATTATCGACAAGAAATCAAGTCGCCATGTTGAAATTTCATACCACTGTGCGAGCTTGGCGAGTAGTTTCAGTCAAAATAATCGACTGCGACCAAACAAAGCAAATGTTCCCATCTTTATGGGACGAGTTTCATATGCCTATGATATGTAGGCTGAAACTATCATCTGTGGGAAAGGACTAGATCACATTCATTTTGAAATTATGCTATGACTAAGTAATAATCAATATGATCAAAAATAAATACTTTTTGGGCTTTTTTAACATTTAACATTAAAATTTAACATTTTAGCATATTTTACACACTGATGTGCTTAAGGGGAACTATTCTACACATAAAATTATAACTACAAAAATAAGTAACTAAAGATTTTAATCTTGAAGAGTGTTTGAATGTTTGCGGGTCTAAGCAAACATAACATTTCAAAAAAACTCCTTGGCTTTAAATGAGCAAATAAACTTACTATATCATTAAGGACACTGCACAAAGAATACATTACCTTCTTTATACCAAGACCTTTGCCAGTTCCCCATAAGGGCTCCGGAAACTTTTGTGTCATCTTGTCTGACTTCCTAAAATTTAATTCAGATCTATATAAGAATACTCACACTAGAAATATACTCGAACTGTTTATATTTGAGCATCATCTTTTAGACTGAAGTATATGGATGGATGATTTCGTATTCCTTTGGTTATTTACATGGCTTTGCTTCCAACTTTAGACAAGAATACACATAATGTTTTATTCTACTGCTTTTAATCTCAGAATTTTACACCGCTTACCGTTTTCCCATCCATGCCTCTACAATGTGAGACTTGTCTGCCACAATGCACTATCCTTTGAAGCAAATCGTTTTCTCTCAAGGCCTGTCGGAAGCGTGGTCTTCAATGACTTCCTCTGCCGAAGCAAAAACCATTTGCTCCTTGAACAGCTTTTTCAAATTCAGGTCTTTTTAACTTACAGAGGTTATGCCCAGCGACTTTGCTTCTTGCTTTTGGTCTTCTATCAGCCCAACCATTAGAAAAACAACCAAAATCTTCGTTGGGATATTGTCACCATTCAGCTCGTCGATTTTTCCTTTCGTGCTCACATACACTTGAAAGATTAAGCTTTTACTGAGTGAGGTTTCTCTTTAAGATGTTATAAATGATAGATAATGGGTAGTCATTAGCTTTTAATGAGTCCATAACATGGTTGAAGAAAAGAAAAGAAGCTACCCTCACTGACAGTTCCTCCACCAGAAGAATGTTTTTACATTTTTCAGATGGGTTGAACCATTGGACACGTATCAGGGTTTTGCATGTCTCCCTTACATCAGTGGCCTGACTGAACCTCTTATGAGATTACTCTGTAACAAAGGAATCCAAGTTGTCAGTAAACGAGTCAAACTCTCCAGCAAAAATTTCCATCTCCAAATTTCAGGCAACCTTTGGATCTCCAATGCAATGTAAAGACTGTCCGTGGAATTACATTGGAGGAAGAAGCTTCCGTACCTGAAAAAGGAACATTTGAAAAACAACACAAAGGGAAAATAATCATTGCATTGACTTTGATAATGCGTGTATGATCGACAAAGGCAACTACTGTGTCCGTAAAACACATGGCATACTGCAACAACGGTCGGTGCGGACAATAACTCAATATTCGATTTTATTGTAATTAGATTCCATTTTTATGTTTTATCTTTTAGCTCTTTCACACTTCTTTTGTTTTATTTTTTGTACATTCTTTGTAGATATTTCCTTTTGCATGCTTACTGTCTCATTCGTTAAAGGCTATAAACTGATAGCCGAAAGCTTATTTTTTAATCTTTTGACAAAAGAACGTTTTTAATATATAAATTTGTCAAGATCTCAGAATATCATTGCAGTGCATCACCACAAAAATCGTTGAAAAATGTGTGTTCTCTTATGTTTTCCCTTCTTTCAACCACAAATTTACCATATTTAAGATGGCTTTTGTTGACTCCATTTCATTTAACTTTTTATTGAAAGAGCTGTTTGATATTTGTGATATTATCCAGGGTATAGATGTTTGCACAATTTTGTACAATGTCTGCAATTCGCTCTGCTGAAAAGCCATGGGAAGCAATTCCATCAAACAGAGCTTCCCGGTTAGACTCCTGTAACTGAAGCTCTTGCAGTGCAGCTGTTGGGTCAGACGTATCTTCAGGTGATATTGCTCTTGATAGGGTTGGAAGTGCATCGCTAGTTTTGATATAGTCTTGTTCAAAAGGATGCCTTTCTGCAGAAAACTTCTCAGTACAAGAGAAGCTTGTCCTACAATTTGAACAACAGTCATGGCGTGGCTCTAGAGCTGTTATATCCTTGTCTAAAGGCTTAAAACTTGCAACTCGAAGACACCCATTTGACCTAACAAAATCCTTTATTTCCTGCTCACAATGGATAAGTTGATGGCCATGGTAAATAACTAGTGTCTGACTGATCTCTTCCGAGCACTGAGTAAATACTGAGCTTTTTCGAAAAAATTAAAAAAAAAGATAACTAAACCAACCAACTTTGGAATATTTGTGTTATTACTTTTTATTCACCACTAACACTTGCATACACACTCTTAAAAAAATGCTTTTTGAACAACAACATATTGGTTCAAAATCTGAGTGGCGAGTAAAACATTGTACAAAGATAGGTAAAAAATGTTTCTTTATATGTTATTATCTAATAAAGCATTGAAAACACTGCTCTGACAAGAAAAAGAGAATAGCAAACTGATAGAATTATTCTACTTTAGGTTTTCTTCCTAAATATTCGTTATGGCTATTATACAGCTTCTCCAAACTCTTGCTCGGTCTACAAATGGAACACTAAAAAATCGAAAAACTACACTTTGTATCACTTCTATATGATCAGCGTCGAGTTTTCCACATTTACCACTAACGTTAGAATTTATCCTTTCTTCTTTTGTAAAAAGTTCCTCCACTAAATTTTTCACAAAGTTTGCTGCAGAGCAGTTTCGCCCTTTTGTTTCTAACACCTTATCCAGAGTTATATATCGGCATTCAAAGGCTGTTACCGTTAATGGTTGTACCGTTGGTCGTTCTGCAACTGAAAGCCCAAGAGTTTGCGACAATTATGGCGAAGCCTGGGCGTCATTTGATCGCTTCATTAGTTCTGCAACCATCTCGGAAATTCTGTCAACCTTTTTGTGCAATGAGCATACGTCTTTTTCCAGGTTATTTTGGGCAACTTGGCCGAGGTTTAGTTCTAGATCTGGTAAGTTGGGTAAAATTGGCATGGTTCCCACTACTCCTGAAATTCCTGGAAAACTCCTGGAATTCCTGGGAAACTCCTGGAATTTTGACACTTTCATCCAGGGCACTGGAAAACTCCTGGTAAAACAGATAATTTCCCTGTACTCCTGGAACACTCATGGATTTTTGTGGAAACTCTTTCAACAGTATTATAACTGTCGAGTATTTTTCACTGTTACATGGATGTAATACCTGAAAAAGATAGACTGATGCTGTGTTTCTCTGACTGAACTCAGGATGGTATATAATTATAAAGGTCTTCATGAACTGAAAATTGCATTGAGTTACTACATATAAAATGTGACAATGAATAAATATACCAATTGCTACTATTGTAGCAGCAATTGATATTGAAATTACTTGATATCGTTTTGTTTTTGCCGAGAGAGAATTTGGGTTTTGGAGTCGATCTGAGTTGGGGGAAGCTGGTGCTTTCTGAGGCTGCTAGCGGGATAGAACTTTGCTTTTCTCTAGGTAAGACTGGCGAGAGCTCTGTAGCTGGGCTTTCATCCTGGAGCACATCAAATAACCCTTTCAACACGGGTTTGCGGCCACTGTCTTGTGATGCCGTGTTTGCAACGATCAATTGTTCTTCCACTACAGAACAGAGCCCCTGGC
This sequence comes from Palythoa mutuki, assembly GCA_027575235.2. Classification (NCBI taxonomy): domain Eukaryota; kingdom Metazoa; phylum Cnidaria; class Anthozoa; order Zoantharia; family Sphenopidae; genus Palythoa; species Palythoa mutuki. Next base: position 9,136 of record JAODFW021489996.1, read on the forward strand.
CTCGACACTGGTAACCGTTTGTTTTAGGTCGTTTATCTGTGTTTCCATGCATTTCAACACTGAAAAAGATGTGTTTAAACAATCTTAACGTCATGATATATGTGGTAAAGTATCTACACAACAAAATTTGAAGTCAGTTTGGTTTCTCCTTGTCAAAAAGTTTTAACATCAAGAATGACAATATCAGTATATTCAATTTCGTTATCAGTTCTGAAATCTCTTTAAGGCTAATGCAAAGTGTGATACACTTTACCTTTTTTGTCCCGTTTTTCTGTGGGTCCGTAGGGTCTTGTTGTATAGGAGAAAGGTGCATATTCTAAAAAAATATACAAAAAGAAAATGATTATAACTCTGATGAAAATATAAAACAATAAGTAAAAACCAACCGAACAAAACCAAATGAAAAAAGATCAAAATTCGCATTTCCAAAGTTAGTAATGAAAGTATATATACCTGAGGTAAATTCTTTACTGTTTCTACTATTGCTGTTGTGGGAACCTGGTTTTCATCGCGCGCTGATATCCTTTTTTCCTTAGCTTGAACTGTCTTCTCCCACTGTTTTTGCCTTGGAGCTGACCATTTTTAAGGGAATCAAACTGTTGCTGTTCTGGAGTGTTCCGATTCTAAAATGTAAACAAAATGAAAAGGATCTACAACTGTTAATACTAATAACAAAAATAAAGCTTAAAGGCGCACATTATACAATTAATAATACAAGAAAACTATTAGAACTCTGCAGATGAAAACTTAAAAATCGATGAGACATAAACAAGCAGAATAAAACCAAATGAAAATAATTCATCGAATTCAAAATTAAGTTTGAAGGATAATAACGAATAGTACTATACATGAGGCCTGGAAATGTTTTAGATAGGAAAATAAATTTTGTTTTTTGTTGTTTATAGTGAGCTGTAAAATTTTCTTTTTCGGCAAAATGATCAAGCATAAGCTCACCTCTACAATCTCCAGTCATTGCAAAAGGGACTGTTTGTTATCTCTCTCGTCTAAAACTTTATTCTCGTTTTCCAACTCACTTTCCAGAACATTAATTATTGTAAGGTTGAAAATCAAACAAGTATGAGTAATGAACAATGAATCCAGCATGTTAATACTTACTGCTCAACGGTTAAATCTTGGCAGGGCATCTTTGACCCTTGTGGATGTATCCAACAATATTTCCAACGTTGACCGAGCCTAAGGGCATTGAAGTTTATTTACGCCAACAACCGACGAAGCTTGCTGTAGTGGGAACCAAATCAGTGCCTCAGTCGGAGGCTGCCATGATTTAGTTTTTTTATTTCGCATTGCCATCTTCGAATTCTAAATTGTCAACTGCAGAACTAGCTAAAAGGAAATGTTCAAGTAAGCCTGTGTCAACAGCTTTGCTAAGTTGTTTTTGTCCCGGTGATTAATTCGTTAATCTAAATCTGATTGGCTGATAATCACGTGTGCCAGGTTGCGAGATGAAAATTGCTCGTGCATAAAGATCAAGCTCCATAAAAACAAACTTGACGGTGTTTAACAAACGCATTAATTTTTACATACTTTGCATTCCTTCGCATTCGAAGCTTGTGGACGGCCTGTTCTTGCTTTTCTCATCCCTATCCTTTGTTTCAATTTGTCTTTCTAGCTTGCCGTCTTACTATATTTCTAATAGCCTTTGGATTTTCTTACGATCAACAGTTCAACTAATCTTTCACGCAGATCGTCAGTCTCTTGCTTTAGGTCATCCAACCGAGGCTTTGCCAACCTTTTCTTGTTTTGAGTTTACTTTTTCACGAGATAGATATTCGTTTTTGAATATTTTCATACAGGCTGTTCAATCTCGCGAATACCTCTGCTTCTCGCTCGACTTCTTTCTTTGACTGAATATTATTCAAGAACTGATGCCCAGTTCCTTTGTCTCTTCTCCTGTTCTTGTGGCACATAGAAGAACTTTCGTTGCCTTCTTGTCTCAAGAAGTAACCATACTTTAAACGACATCTTAAACAAGATCATTGAGTGTTTTGGAAGTCAAAACTTGCCTAAAATGCTTCAGTAGGTACTGAAATCAACTTGGCTAATTAAAATTTTTCCGCCTCAATCAGTGTGAACTTACTGCCTCGACTCTCCACCCTGACTTAATGATGCCAGTCTGGGAGCTTCTGCAGTAAAAAATGGCTCCTAAAACGAGATATAAACTCAATACTTACCAGATTCAAGCTTTCGCGACAGCTTGCAAAACAAATGACGCTCGTAAACGGTGACGTCACCAGAAAGTTTGAGCTATGAGTGCATCAAAAAGCAGTTATCCCTTTGAGAGACAACTTTGCCGCAGGGCAAAAGTGTGTTGCTTTTCTGTGGTCCCAAATGTTAAGAAAAAACTCAAATCTAAATAATATGTAAAGGTTAATAAGCTTCCCAAGCTTTATTTTGATTCGTCCAATCCTTAGTGTGTTATAGCTTTTGGAAGTCCAAGGTGTTGTGCTTGTTGAGAAAATGACATCATTTGCGATCATGGCAACCATTTTTTAAACAGAAAATGGAAAAATAAAGGCAAAATGATTCACTACTAAATTCCATTCAAACAAAATCTCAAAAAGGGAAGCTAAAATTTGATAATCATAGTACCACTTTACCTGTTGAAACATACTTTAAATTAAGCCCCCTTAAGTAAAAGCAAATTTTGTGTGTGTTCCATAAAATAGAGGAATGCCTATGTAAATGATGTTAAACAATTGCAACCGATGAGGACAAATTTGATGGTTTGTCTCAGTTTTTCACAAATTTTCGAATTCCGAGCGATCTTGCCTCTGATCCTAAAATGCCAATCGGGCCCCAAATTCGCTCAAGCAAACACTGCCTTGTGACAAAATACCTGATTTACGCTTAGCTGTCGCTGATCAGACAACAGTGAGAGATGATAGGCTAGCCTCACAAGTAGCCAGCAACATTGATCAGAACCTATCCGTTCCTTTTACACCGCAAACAAAAGAATTTATTGACGTGTTTGCAATCTTGCCAGAAGTAGATCTAGTCCAATTTCAAGGCAGAAATAGCTCTCAGTCATTTCTAGTATTCGCAGCTGTACATCTAGGTCTGTATTCCCGAACAGCCTAGGCGAACTGGCACACGCTTCTAACAATCGTAAACCGATGACAGAGGTAGACTTTTCTAAAAATCACAGTCTCGGTTCCCACACACAATGTTAAAGTGAACGCTTATTCGCAAACAATAGAACCTTTCTAGCTTTTGTCAAACAACAAATGATAAGCCCACAAGAACAGCAGACCAGCGAATTAACTTGTAAAATGACTGAAATATAAATATCAAAATTGAGAAAATCCTTAAGCATCTGATGTTATTGTTTATGAATGCATTATTGCTCTGTGATAAGATTATCACAAAAACAGTTCATCATCAGTGTCACTATAAACAGAGTTCTCAAGACACTTATTAGTTACATCCATTTGGAAGTTGAACGGTGATGTCTTTTCCAAATATTTTTAAAACAACAAATATGAAATAAGAATTGAGCATCAAGGTACAACCAACTTTGATCAGGGAAAAAAAGTTAAACCAAATGCTGGGTAAAAAATTGTTTTATGGAATTAGAAATATGTGTTTTCATATTAAGACTACAAAAAATGCTGAAAGAAACGGTGCACATTAGACAAGACAAGGCAAGACAAGATTTTTATTTAATTCAGCTCAGTTTTACAGGATATATAGGTTAAATTTACATAGGTAACAGTACAGTTAAGGAACAACGAAAAAGAAAGATATAACAACGAAATAAGGAACGAGTTGGTATCATCCAAATAGCAAGGCTAATCTAGTGGATGACCCCTACAATTAAATACAGTTACAGACAGAATATTTAATTTTTTTAAAAAGTATTTTTTCATGCACTTAAGGTAGATAATTAAATAGAATAACAATTAAGCCAAGATCTAGAGTTCTTTAGAGTTTTACGAAATGTTCTAAGAGAATTTGAATTAGTTTAATATTAGGCAAGGAATTCCAAAGACGAGGACCAGTGAATTTTAGGGAGCATAGGCCATATTGGGTGGTATTGACTGAGGCTACATAAAGATTCCTGTTGCATGATTGCCTTGTTGAATAGGAATGAACAGAGGATGTAAGATTGAAATATTCACTGAAACAGGGGGCTAACAGTCTATGTGACCACTGATAGGCAAAAGAGAGAATCTGTAATTCAATAACATCATTGAGCTTAAGCAGATTGAGGGATTTGAACAGAGGTTCAGAATGGAATTTTGGCTCTGATAAAGATATCATTATGATTGCCTTTTTTTGGATAATAATAGTTGCATTAGAAATGAGGGAAAGGTTAGACCCCAGACATGGACGCCGTAAGTGAGGAAGGGATAGATAAGAGAATAGAAGAGCATGACAAAAATATGTTCGTTGACGAAATGTCTTACTTTAGACAAGATACCTACTGTTTTTGATAGTTTCAGAGAAAGATCATTAATGTGACTTTTCCATGTTAAATTGGAATCGAATGTTATGCCATAAACTGAGTAGTATGTGTGATGCTCAGCATAAAGTATTTCAAATCGAGCTGCTTATTGCAAACTCCGTGTATTGGAACGTTAGTGCAATCTGGCAATTGCCCGGGAGCAACTCCCGGGGGGGGGACTCCCAACTTTTTGGGGAGGGGATGTTCGTCGGAAAATTTCAATAGAACCCCTAAGAGGTACCAATTTGGGCATGGCTCAGGTCGATTTCAAACCCTAAGAGGTACCATCCAAAAGCGCACATGC
>JAODFW021490981.1:0-13898 GCA_027575235.2 Palythoa mutuki
AGTACACCCCTCCCCCCTCTTGTTTGTACAAAAAAAGAATTCTTTTTTTCATGTAGACTCCCCCCTTAATAATAATATTGATAAAAAAAATCAATCATATAATAATTTAATATCTTTAGCCCAATTTTTTCTTTTGAGAATTTTAAAACAAAAACAATATAGTCAATTAACAGGAATAAGAATAGGAATAAGTCAGAATAAGAATTAGTAGTAATAACAACAAAATGTTAAAGATTTATAATATACTTGGTGTTAATAATATTTCTCATGCTACCTCACTATTTCCAGTTTTAAAAAAACGACAGCGTCAGTAGCTATGTTCATACTAGCTAGGAACTGAATATACCTTAACAAGCCTATGTCCACTTACGCTGATAAGCGTCGATATTTCAAATTCCAAAGATATTCGGTTTGCAGACCACTCAGTCAAACTAGGTGCCAAAGGTATCCGCCGCTAGCTTCTGAGTATTGAGTTGCTAGCAAGCTTGGTTGATCCTTTTCCTAATCGAAGCGCTGTTGTTCCACAAAAATCGTTGATTCAAACTGTTAGTAAATGTACAAAAAGGAAACCTTCAATGTCGATAAGAAAGTCATCTCTTTCTTTCGAAGACACGCAAAAATATCGGCTTTTTGTCAGTTTCAATTTCAAAAAATTTCTGCTTAGCTTTAGACAAATTAAACCCTTGCGAACTGCATTAATGATTTAAGAAATGATTTAAGAAATAAAATTGCATGCAATCGAAATTTCCACCGGAACCTCGAAATTGATTGACAGTAAATTTCCTTTCATACTTTGATAGTGCGTAAGTAGATTCAACTTTACTTAACGGTTCTATTGAAGAAAACACGTTACCACGACAACAAAGTAGGGCACTTACGCTGAAATTTAACCCGTTAGTATCTGAAGTAAGCCTCAAGTGTACATGTACGTCAGGTTTACTTACTAAGCTAGGACAGCCAGCAAATGAAAGCCAACGAAACATTCATTACTTAGAATGAAAACTGTTTATCTTCACGACTAGAGTTAGCTCGTCTACGCGCAATTTGATTGCAGTCGTTTTGCGACCGTTTCGGACCAAGAAATCAATAAAATAACAGAAAATGCTATTCCTCAAAACTTCAGGAGGACTACACTGAAATGTTTTCAAAAGTTCGTGCCAGCAAAACCGACTCATAATTACTGCACTTATGGTAAACTGCTGAGTCTTGCTCATTTAACAAACATGCAGCTTGCATTTGGGTAAACGAATATTAATGTTCCTTTTGTCTAGATCCTAACGAGATCATTATTGAATCATCAACAGATTTCCTGTCTGTAAATTCAATATTCATGCTCACACATTGAGATTCTCTCCACTTGTGATAGCGGGCACTCAGAGCTTCTCAAAATAAACTTTGGTGTCAAAAGTCATGGCCATCTAGGCTAGGCCTTGTTTTGAGCATTATAGTAACCTGCGAGCATTCGAGCATAATGCTAACATTATAGTAGATTTTTTAAAGCATCAGTGGAATTTTTTCGATCATCTTTAGAATTTGATCCTGAAATCAGTAATTAGAAACGGTAGAACTGTAGAATGTGCTCTAAAATACAGCATATTTGAGAATATTCGAGTTTCGCGAAACTTTCTTGTTGCTAATTTTCTACGTTGTCGTTGTTCCTTTCATTGATGCATTTTTTGCTACACAGGGCAATGACTAATAAATGGTATTCCAGTCATTTAAAATTGTGCTGTTCAGCAGTACATGGACCCAGCCGTTAGCAATAGAGTGTACAGTACACGGTTAGAATGTTCTTAAAAGGATACGAATAACGGCAGCACTACAGATAATAACTATCTTGGATTTTGTGGAAGATTTTACTGCCTAGCGGTGATACATTCTAACACTGCCTTTATAGATGAACATTGTGTTGTGCGTTGCATGGAAAGCATACAGTTACAGACATTATTTACTACTAGATAATACTGTAAGATTCGAGTACTTAAAACCAAATCATTCAAAGATTGTAAGCTTATTTAAAATATGAGGCTGTGAATTGAAATATCACATATCAAATTGTATATTTTGAAGTATATTTTATTAATATATAAACACTTGAGCACAATTGATGACGTTAGTGAAAACGATGAATTGTAATCAACCTCGTTCCCGGGGTCCTATCGATCTCTTCTCCTTTCATGGAGTGAAATGAGCCTGGGTACAAGGTTGAATTGTAGTTTGTTTCCATGCCACAAATTAAAAATTCAAAGCTCCGACAAAATCCAGATATGGACTTGTGAACCATATATGTAGTTTTGCGCAAAAATTGCAATTTCTCGCGGAGAAAAAAAAGGAAGGTATTTTAGAACTGGATTGCCCACAGGCAACCCAGTATAATAGACGTTTTTTGTGTTAATTTTGTGATTTGGGTTGGTTTTGCATTCATTAAAATTTCTGCTTCTTCGTCATAAATTGAGGTATTTCTTCTTTTTGTATATTTTATTGTTTTTCTCCACTGTGAAGGGAGAGCGTCCATATAAGATATCACTATGAAAGCTTCTGTGTACGAATATCCAGAGGCTGAGGGTCCATTAATTTTCATAAAACCACCATGCAAACTTAACAAACCATTTACTCTCAAAAGACCGTTGTTCTTTAACCTGTTATAACCTGTTTTGTTTTCCATTAACATGTTGATTGTTCCACATGTATCTGTTGATGAAGTCATGATCAGTTTCAGCAGGTGATTGGAGTGTCTTCAAAACAACAAACATTCTTCATAGTATCGTGGCAATCGTAAATGAAGTTTTGATCTATTAAAATTTCAGTTTAACAAAAAGTTTTGACCAATATCTTTTAGATAATAATTTAGTATGTTTTTCACACAGAAGGATATATTCAAAATATTTCTTGAGACAAATATGAATTTTTGGGCTTTGATGTATGATTCTAGATGTGTTATTTTTATAATCATTCTTGTTCGTAGCTATTAATAATAACAGATAGTTTGATTTTGTCATTGCCTTTCCAAAGGAAACGTAATTACAAAGAATTTATTTAATTAATCTTTTTTGTGTTTAGCTATATTTTTGTGTAGTATCTTATATTTGGTTTGATGACTGTATTTGTATTTTTAAAAAAAGAGTATAGTTTCTCCATTTCAAAAGATTTAAAGTTTTGTAATTGATTGAACAATATTTTCAAAGCTGGGTTTTAGATTTTGTTCCCCGTCATAAGTGAAATAAATGTGCCCACTATTTTGATGGATTTATTGATACTTTTACAGCCAAGAGTTATAAGATTTTTTTTTATTTTACCAGCCGGCACGCGTCAGTTTCATCGCCGTTTTTTCTTAACCGTGATAACTCTTCAAATTGTTTTAAAGTGTTCATTAAATGATCATACGAATTTTTATCTGTTGAAAAAGCAGTAAGATCATCTGCAAAAATAGTTAGTTTTGTTTCTGTTCCTACTGTTGTAATTCTTTTCATATTCTGATGACTTCAGTCAAATATGTATCATGGCTAAGACTTCTAACACTAGATTGAACAAGTATGCAGATAATAGCGGATCTCCCTGTCTAACTCCTCTTTCAATTTCAAAATAACCACCTGAAAATCCATTATTCATAATGCAGCTGAAGAACACATATATCCATTTGATAAAAGATGGCCCAAAACCAAAACGCTGTAACACTTAGAAAGTAAAACGCCTGTTGACAGAATCGAAAGCCTTTTCAAAGACGATTGCTAGAAGCAGTCCTTGTGTATTTTTGTGTGAAACGCATATTAGAGAATATCCTCAATTGATCTCATTGCGTCCAAAATTGACCTATCTTCTATCTACCTATCTATCTAACTTTCCGTTTTGTTGTAAAACCATTTGACATTTATATTGTTGGCTTTTTTCTACAATATTTCGAAATCCAGGTTAAGCTGTAAGGGAAATTGTGTCGAGTTCCCATGCACGTGTAGGTAAGTTTAATATTTAAAATTGGTGATATGCTGCTGAGTAGTTTCATACTATGAAAATTGATTTTCTCCAGGAATAAAAATAAAAATCAAGGCATCGTCAGGAGAAATGGTAATACAACCAAGTACTTGGAACTATTTATAGCGACATATAAAAAACTAACCTCATTAAGAATTGCATGAAAAACATTTTAATGTTTTTAAAATTAAAATTAAAATCAATTAAAATTATGATAATAAAATTTACAATACTTAAAATAATAATGTCAAAATAATATTTCATACAACTCTGGCTAGGACTCTGCGATTTGCTAAAAATATATTTGATATTGTTTAGTGCTTCAACTTCGTGTAAATGCTTGCCAGTTCTATAGTCCACTTCTCTTCTACCAGCGGCATTTAAAACAAAGTGCTGTCTTTATACGTGGTCTACCTTCAGAAGATTCCTTTTGTCGTTAAAAAGTTTGTTCCAAAAGAACTTCGAAATAGCGTAATAAAACGACGCTTCGCCAGCGTGAAGGATGATCGCAGCCGCCTTGAGTGATGAGTGGAGAGTGCTTAAGTCATTACTTCTTAGACCAGTGATTCGAAAAGCGATGTGAACCGACACAAGCATAAAAATATAAAGATTCTCGATATAATACAGAAATATCGTAGAACGGTACGCCAGGTACATATGATGGCTGAGAGAGTGCTTTGTAGGATAAGGGACAAAATTCCAGAGGCACACTACAATTGTGATGAAAATGGGCCCCAAAATAAACCCCACTTCAAGCACAACGCTCACCTTGCTGTCGGAATCACCATCGAATACTGATACAAAAACGTTGAAAGCAATCGTGACAAGGAGCTGACCTTGAAGAGACCAAAATCTTGAGAAGTGGGATAGGCGTTCAAATGTATCCAAAAAACCCTGAAATGTGGGCATCAGAGGGAGAACGGCGATGCAGACCATACAATTGATAATCAAGCTGATTTGCCATGATAATTCCAGCTTTCGAGAATGCAAGAACATGGTCGAATTTGAACAAATATAACTTGGTTGCTTGTAATTAAAGAAGCAGTCACTGGAGTGGATTACGTACAAAATGAACGATGCGAATCTCCAAACGAGGAACCAAAAATACAAAAGTGGTAAGCGAGTCTTGACTTCGAAATGTAACTTGGAAATTCTTTGCTCTTCTCCCATCTGAAGCTGAAGCTCTTCACAATCCTTTAAGAGAAAATAACCATCGCCCGCCATCGTTAAAACAGGACTCGTCTCTACAGCTCAAGCTCGACCACTGAGTCGGATACTTTCGTGTCCCTGTTTTTTAAAGTTACTATGTATCTTAGTCTTGGGGAAACCCATGCAGCAATTAAAAAGGATTATTCTAAGCCAGGTTCTTTCAAATGTGTGTGTATAAATATCTGGCCGTGGGACAACTTGACTGGTGAACAAAGAAATTTCAACCAATCAAGAGAAAATTAAAGCTGACCCCAACCTTCCATCAACCAATCATAAATCTTGTTTAATTCTGTGCAATTTATATTTTTTAAATTCCATTCAATATGCTTTAAAAGCGCTAAAGCGAAACTGTTCAACTCTCTGTTCACATGATAAGTACATTCATGTTTGATTCATACCATATTTGTTTGGTCTCAGTGTAAACAACCCCAGTCACTTCCGCCCAAAAAATTGCTGTATAGGTTATAACAACGAACAACACACGCGAATCGAGGACATCTTGAAAGTTTGTAAGGTCTAGAGAACCTTAATTACAGTTTACCTAAGCAAAATTTTATTTTAAAATTAACACGACAACTCTTAACGGTTAGCGGTTTATTTTCAAACATGTTTCGGTGTACCTACGCCATCAGTGTAAATGCATATCTGAATCAGGAATCAGGAATCACTTTATTTGCTCATTAAAAAGTTGTTTTTGCATTTTTGGGTGTATTTATAATTATTTCTATTTAAGTAATCGTCATCATCGGAAAATTTGCTACAATCGCTTTCAGATGAGCTTCGAGCCATTTCTATTTCACTACTAGACATCTGTAAATATTTTTTTAAAAAAGCAAAGATAATCCGTGATCTGAATTTCAGGAAAATTTGATGTCAGTTGCCAGCTGCTGCTCAGCTCAGTGTCTAATAATTTAAAACAACAGTTTTCGCTCATTATATCAGCGCTCATTTCTTTCATAATCTGTGTTAAATTAGGATATTACATAAGAATTCTATAATCAAGAAGTATTTCACAATTCCTGCTTTTAAAGCTTCACAATAAAGATTTCATAAGCTCGAATAAATGATCACATACGCATTTCGCCTTCCCCGCTGTCTTATATTTCCGCTCTTGGAGTTTGTTTTGATCCTATATGTGATGTAAGAGGGGGCGTGAGCGAAATCCAAACTTTTCGGGTCAAATTAGCGCAGTTCAGTGGCAAAATTGAACATGTTCCCGTTGGCCAATCTTTTCAAGCAATACACCAAAATGTTCAGAAAAATACATATTTTTATAATAAGCAAAAAAATCGGGTACTAAAATTTCGATGCATAAGCACTTTAATATATGTTACCTTTACCTTAGTCTATGATTATTTGGTCCTTGAATGAAGTAAGTAAGAGTCATTTTAAGTGTTGAACTGTTTATGTGCCAACTCAAATGATATGAGCAATCTTTATTGTTGATCTACCTCATTTGCATTATATTTAAATGGAACATGAAAGTTTAGTGTCTGAAACTGGCCTTGGATTCAAAAGTAATAATTTTATAATCATGGTGTGGGTTATGCCAGTTTATTTTGTTTCAGAAATCAGAGACTGTTCACTGTACAAAAATTTTAAATAACTGTTATCATTACATTATTTTTTACTTTGATATTAAAATCACAATAAAATTTGATTAAAAACGACCAACTATCCATACTTACAGAATCGCTAATTCTGAGCTAGAATTCATACACATGTCATTCCACCATGCCCTCTTAACACTTTTGGCTAGATTTTTGAGATGGTTACTTATGGCAAAAAAAAATTTTCGATTTTGATATCTCTAGAATGCATAGACAAGTATTCTAAAAAAACTTTTTTGATTACATCACATTTTTGCCACAAAATTGAGCATTAAAGTTTCTGCGCCAGCCTCACCTAATGAGGATGACCGGGAGTTGCTAAATCTGGGTCTTGAACAGCTTTGACTTCACTTCAGGAATTTTAAACTCTATTTCAGCATTTCGATGTATTTCCATACAAACCCAATCATTTTTCAATTTGTTTATGACAAAAAATGTCTGAAAAAAAACTGGTGGGAAGAATACACAATTCCTGATGCGATGTCATGGCATGTTCTGGACCCAGGGCCCAGAAACTCCCGTTCATCTTTGTTGGGTGTGGCCGGCATGGGAACTTTATAGCTTCATTTTGTGGCAAAAAATGTGATGTAATCGAAATTTTTTTTAGATTGCTTGTCTACACTTTCTAGAGATATCAAAATCGAAAAAAAAAAATTTTCACCATCTCAACACTTAAAATGATTAAACATGAATTTTTAAACAAAAAATAACTGCAGAATAGTTTTTAACTTTGCCACGTTTTGTTAGATTTTTCCACAGGTCTGTCAAAAGTGCTGCTGTAGGCTCAAAAGAGTAAGTTACTTCACACTGTATCTCTCGTGTCAGATCACAGTTTTAATCCATTTCGGCAGTATATTTCTCTTTCCTGATTAAGTCGTCCAGTATTAGTAAGAACAAGTATTTTCTTTACCTTGCTAGTGCCAGCAAATCTGGGAACCAGGAACTTGCAATAGCTTTAAGCGAGTGGGTGTTCCAGGAGCGTGGCGTAATTCGAGTGGGCCAAGTAAAGCACCACAAAGTTGGAGAGTCCCTCCCACCCCAAGCCTACACCATCGAGGACAATGTGGTAAGTCGACAGATTTTGTAAGAATACTGTAATAGGAGAACAGTCTTAGATAAAATTATAGTCTCCTCCAATTAGCCCAATTCTTGCAGCATGTTTTCTTGAATATTGTCACAAGTTTTAGTACAAGATATGTTCTTCACAATTTGCCTCCCACATTAGTTGAAAATTTAACTCCATCTTCACAATAACTGTAGTTTTACAGTTGGTCATGTGCACAGAAATAGAAGCAATGGTCAAGGTCTCAAAGCACAATACAAAGTATGCATATTTTTTTTTGTGAAAACCTAACCATACAGTGGTTCAACAACTAATAACTCAAGTATGAAGCATAAATGATGGGGCAGGGAGTTCTGTTTCTTCCCTCTTCTTCACAATCACAATTTAAAGGACTTGCTTGTGCAAATAAACTGCTTAAGTGACAGTTTGAGAATAATAATAATAATAATAATAATAATAATCAATTTATATAGCGCCATATCCACTAATTGCTCTATGGCGCTTTACAATACTACTGTTAAAAATAAATGAAATATACTACACTAACAATATTATAAAAACAATATTACAAAAACGCTGATTTAAAAAGATGTGTTTTTAGACGTGTTTTAAAAATTACTAATGAATCACTTGTCTTAATGTCAATTGGCAGGGCATTCCATAGCTTTGGAGCTATCACTGAGAATGCTCTGTCACCATAGGTCTTTTGATTAGACCTGGGAACGACTAGGAGGTATTGATTTGCTGATCGAAGACTACGACCTGGACTATAGTGGTGTAATAGATTACTAATATACAAAGGTGCTAAATTATTTATAGACTTAAATACTAATAATAATATTTTAAAAATAATTCGATACCCTACGGGTAGCCAATGAAGTTCTCTTAGTACTGGCGTCACATGTGTAAATTTAGAGTTACGTGTAACGAGCCTAGCAGCGCAATTCTGTACTGATTGGAGCCTTCGAATAAGGAACTTAGGTAGGCCGTACAATAGCGAATTCCCATTATCTAATTTACAAGTGACAAATGCATGAACGAGGACTGCCGCGGACTCTTCAGATAAATAATTCCTTATTTTTGCTATTCTTCTTATATGAAAAAAGGCGGACTTACAAACAGAATTGACATGGTCTTCCATAGATAAGCTTTTGTCTACTATTACACCTAAATTCCTTGCTGAACTTGATGACTGAACACAGTATTCTCCAATAGTAATAAAATCTAAAGTAGGGCGAGGACGATACTTAGAGCTAATAACTAATAACTCGGACTTATCACTATTCAACTTAAGCTTGTTTGCCTTCATCCAACTGTCAATCTCGCCAGCACAGGCCTCGACTTGGGCAGCAGCTAATGCCTGCTGTTCGCCACTCTGGGAATCAAAAGACAAGTATAATTGGGTATCATCTGCATAGAAATGAAAACCCATATTATACCTCCTCACAATATCCCCGAGTGGCGACGTATATAGCAGATATAATATAGGGCCTAAAACAGAACCCTGAGGTACCCCATATGACAACGGCCGACAAGAAGACCTCTCACCTCTTATGTCAACAAACTGAAACCTATTGCTCAGATAAGATTTGAACCAGGAGAGGGCCAGACCACATATTCCAAAACGATTAGCTAACCTATCTAATAAAACACTGTGGTCTACTGTATCGAAAGCAGCCGATAAATCTAAAAGTAGCAATATGACTGATTGATGATTTTCTAGAGCCAAGAAAATGTCATCATCGACGTTTTGGAAGTAGATTTGCAATACAAATCCACCAAAATCTAAAACAAATTACAAAATCAACCAGGTTTATTGTATCATACTTGATTCGATTACGACAAACCAGGTTCAGATTTTCAATTTTTATCGTAGCCTATATAGCTACTACCCAAAACGTCGATGATTCTGTAAACACTGGTTTATTGTTTCGCTTTGCTTCTTTCCACACATGAAAGCACTGCTTAGTTAGCTTGCTCACCAGTTGCGTGTTTCTATGCGGTATATAGAATGTAATTAACTCCTGCAAAGCGTATATTGGTGTATTACGAGGGAACAGGTCGAACCGCAAGCATTTAAAGGCACACTCAAAGTTAAGACACAGAGGGTTACACCCATACACAACTCCAGCCGCTTTACATGCCATGTACGACCTCGCTGCCCATGCGCATATGATGCCCCAAAGCCAGTTTTGAGTCAGCTTTGCTGAGGGATAAAAACCGGAGAGCCTACAACGTCAAGCAGAGAAAAAGAAATCTAAGCCTAAGTATGTGAGCCCATGATTCGATTGGGACGCAGAGGTGGGACTACTCGGCCGTCTTGACAATCACACTACTGGCAACGAGTTGAAAAGCAAACTATTAACTTCAAATAAAACAATTCGTACCTTTATCAATGTATCGGCTGTTTCCTTTATTATCGAACTTCATCATGTTTCAATTTTACGTCGCATCAATCCTAATTTAAAGTCAACGTTGATTATATTCCGCCATTTTAACTGTCAAATCTTGGTAAACTCAGTCCCATGCCATATCTTCTTGTCGCGGTCAGTACAATTAATCATACGTCATTATCGAAATTTAAAATCAACTTAAAAACCGGCCAGGGTAGGAAATAAATGGGCTTCTTTAGACTAAGTGCGTACAGATATCTTTTCCATGTAACGAAACTTATCTATCCCCGCACAGACTTCTCTTCCATATAAGGAAGCTTCAACCACAGAACTAAGTTAGTTGGCGGCAGCTGGCGGTTTGAAGTCTAAAAAAATTATCACGTGGTATCAAATCTAATGTGTTGATTGGCCAGTACTGAGAACGTCCGTTTACTTCCTACCCTAGTGGGTTTTTAGATAAAGAAATTACCTTTATCGCATTTTTTTCCAGTGTAGCCTGAACTACAAATGCACTCATAGCTCTCGCGTTCGTACTTGGCAATGACACAGGTACCGCCGCTTGCACAAGGCTTATTCAGACAGGGAGTCTTGCGAGAAAAAATTGTATCATTAAAATCATTTGGTTAAACTAAACGTACTCAATGAAAACTTGAAAATTACAGAATTTTTGCGAGTAAAGTTTCCAATTTTTCTTGGATTAAAGGAATATCTCTAAAACTAATGTAAATAGTGTGTCTGCATGCACTAGTTAACAAAGGCCATGAAATTTAAATATTGGTTAAAATTTCTCCTACCAATAGTTTTAAAAGAAATGAGTCCATGGTGATGTCTTATATTTGAATATTATATAATTTTGTCATTTGAATATAATGAAATCGCAATTAATTTTAATCAAAACCGAAAACCACATACAAAAATATCACAATGAAAAATTGTTTTTTAAACTACACAAAAGAACAAATCCGAAAAACAGAATCGCAAAGTAAAATAAAAACTGCAAACCACATGGAACAATAAACCCAAAAAAAACGCAGATTTTTCTTAGTGCAAAACCGAAAAACCACTATAAAAATGGCCAAAACCGCAAATCATAACTCCCCTTTCATACAATACTGTGTTAAGTTAAATTACGAGTTTCTACTAGAAAAAACCCTAGATTATCGAGCTTGTTCGTAAAATAAATTGTTCTTAAATTTTGGCCAATTTGAGACTCGTCGTAGTTATAAAGTTTTTCTTTATATGAAAAGGAAATGCGTGTATTCAGTTCTTTAAAATGGTTCACATACAGAACTCAAAATTTAATTCTTAATTTCCAGAAGCTTAAATAAAACTTGAATTAAGTCGTTGTTTCCTGCAAAATTAATACTACAAATCAAATGTCACTCCAAATTCGTGATTTTCTTAGTAGACTCTCACTCAGTAAAACCTATTATATTTTACAAACGTTTTTATATAAAAACAATTTTATATAAGGCTCAAACTTTATGAGGCTCAAATTTGCCAGAAGTTTTAAAAAGTGTTTAGGCTCAGGCTCGATAACTGGGAAAGCTTTTCTTGTCGAAAATTGTCTGAAACTCCGGCGAAATTTAACTTAACAATACAGCAATAAGCCGATAAATAGATTCACTAGCTGTAATAACTCAAAGACTGAGAGTGCTCCGCAACAAACAAAGAAGGTAGTTCGCCCCTAAAGTCAATAGTACAGAACATGTAAAGTGCGCAGCGATTCGTTTTCCAAATCTTGTTCCTATTTCGTTTTTCAGTGCTTCAATAAAAAGCGCTCACAGAAACAAGAAAAAATTGAGGCTGAAGTCGCAAAAAAGTAAAAACAATGAGGCCCGGAAAACTTTACTTATTCACTCTAAGAAAAACACGTTTAGGTAATGATGGAAATTAAAAATTAAAAATTACAATTTTACGGTCGTTTAATCAGAAGTTTCCTCGTAATTCCAATAAACTTTTTGTCCTTGTATATATTCAAAGTTGTTACTTAAACTACAAAAGCAAAACAATGGGGACAGCTAACTGTAAGAAAGCTATAACTTTTTATCAACACAATTTTTTTCTCACCTTAATCTCGTAGTGATGGTAGTGAACATTGGGTTTCAGTTGTTCGGGGTAA
The DNA here is from genome assembly GCA_027575235.2 of Palythoa mutuki. Lineage (NCBI taxonomy): Eukaryota > Metazoa > Cnidaria > Anthozoa > Zoantharia > Sphenopidae > Palythoa > Palythoa mutuki. The sequence goes on from JAODFW021490981.1 coordinate 12,367, forward strand.
ACAAGGGTACTGCTTGAAAGTAAGTCGCATATATAATATCCATATTCATTAGGATATGCGGACAGATTGAGAGAGTGGCATTTTTCAACTTTTGAGCATCTAAAGGCACAATGAAGTGGATCTTTGAGTAAGAAGGATGCGAGTGAAGCCAAGTCCAAATAATGGTGTTCCTTGTATATGTAATACGTTGCAAAGATACCGTTATCTTTTGGGATAGTATCAAGATAATTTTCTGCTTTCACTGTTTCACCAAGGGCCAAACAACATAAGCTCAATACAAGAAATAAATCCATTGTAACACAATCTGAGAAGGTTGTCAGTACAAGTTAACCATCCAAAATTGTGTCCCTCTTATGTAAACAAAATATTTATTTATTTTTAATGAAATTCTTTTATTGAATTTTATAACGACAGCTGAACAACTGAAATACCCCATTATAACATAACTTGTAAACATTTGAACATAAAAACAAGGCTTTTCTATGGTGACACGAGAAGTGAAAATAAACATCGTATATGAAGTTTATCAAAGCCTGAAAAATTTACACCCTGTCGATCGATATCCGAAGGAAATATAGCTTTGTTATGAATTGTTCTTAGAAAAAGAAGAAATTATTATATTTTTGAGCATGCATTTGCATAAACTAATATTGTGAAAAAAGAAAAAAATGCATGAGTACTAGAATAATGACTGTCTTGTCACTAACAATAAGAATAGCAATAAAATTTAATCCCCGTTGTGTTTTCGATCATTAGTGATCAAAAAGCAAAAGTAAGTGAAAATTTTTATATAGAAAACACTCAGGTGTTGCTTGTTAAATGCTTTGAAACGACCTTCGTACTTTAGAGAAACACTTATAGACAATTATATAACCTTTAGTTTGTTAAGTTAGGGACTTGCTATTGTTCTTAATTTAAAGTGGTTCTTAAAAAAGAACCGCTCAACGTTTACCAAATTCTTCAAAATTTTGTACGGTATATACTGACAGAATTCAAAGTTTAACTCTTATTTTTTAGAAGCTTGAATAAAACTTTAGATTTGTGACTTTAACTGTAAATGACGGTCTTTATAGAAACATTAACAATTTATGACCTTAGTTCCGATTTTATTTAAAAAATTTTATTGAAAGCCCGTTTATATAATTATGTCGGCCGACCATAAATCTCATCCTCAGTTCTATAGACCAATTTCGATATATTAAAATTATAACTTCTCTACAAATTGGGAAAGGCAACAGCTTTTTAGTTACTGTCTTCAAACATTTAACAAATTAGGCTTAGTTGAGCTTAGAAAAGTCAAATCTCTAACCACTTTTAAGTTCTAACGTAGCCTGGGAATTACACACTTTTCAGTTTTGATAAGAACAACTTTAATGTCTTTATACTGAGAACATCGCTCGAATTGGCCAAAATTCAAGAACAATTTCAGGCTGACATTTGATAATTAGGAAAGTGTTTGTGGTAGAAAATTGACTAAAACTTAGCGATACAGCATAAAACATAAAAAGATTCACTGTAAAGACTGCTCAACA
>JAODFW021491967.1:0-13896 GCA_027575235.2 Palythoa mutuki
GTTATATTTATTACAATTTTTTTGGACCTTTTGGAAACATTTTTGAAAGGGATTTAAAAGAGTTTTTGCCTTAAATTCATATGAATAGTCTATTTACTTACGATATTAATAGCAATTTAAGAAGAGACTTTTCGTCTTTACTTTCCCGACAATCAACAAGTAGCAGAGGTTTCAAGAGAGGAGTTCGAGGTTATCAAGAAAAAACATGATAGTCCAATTTTAAAGCAAGTGGAAGTTACTTACAAAGTTAGAAATGGTTAAAAGAGTCCAGGAAGGAAGTCAGGTCGTCGATATTTTGAATGAAACTCAGTATCGAGTATTCTCCACAGCGAGCCAAGAAATCGATGAAATCAGTCATAAGCAGCTCGCTGTAACTACTGACAGCTGATGCAACTTTTTTCTCCAGAACATGTTTATTGCATTCGGTTATAAGTAATGCGATTACTATTTTTTTAATTTGAAAACTCACAGAAGTTTGAGCGGAAACAAATCTTTACTGATAAAACTGACTTTGATGAAAACTTCATTGAACACCTTTTAATTAAATAAAGTCGAGTCTCTGTTAAATTTAAAGACTTTTACAATGTTTTCAGAGCACAAAAGTATCGTTTCTAAGTGGGAGGGGGAGGTGGGAGGGGTCTCAAGAGAAAGATAAAATTGATGTTTCTTGTGCAAAAAATCGATATGCGAGGCTTCCCTTATTTGTGTTGCTATTTAACCTCTCTGATAATTTTCTCCTTTTGTGCACTTATGTGAGAAAATGTTATCTCGCCAACTGGAATGATATTTGAAAAGACCGCATTATTTTTTTTGTCTGTACACTCCACATTCCGCTTGTGCAGTTTTAAAGTTTTAAACTGTTTGTACGAGAGTTGGTGTGGCGCCATACTGTCTGGTCCCATAGCCGAGATTTAACCTGATTCCTGGAAATGGGCGACCTGCATTCTTATTTTACTTTTAAATTGCCTTTAACACCAAAAAAAATTTTTGCCTCAAAGTATTTATTATATAATTTGAAGTACTTCCGCGAAAAAATTTTTGATTTTGGTCAAATTGTTTTTTGCTACAGTGGCTCAAACTCGTAAAATTTTCGGCCATTTTGGTTCATGACCGAGTTTTGATTTGGGCCATTGTGGTTTTTGTAATCCACACCATATCTGTCTTCTGTTTTACAATAACTGTATAACTTCTGTACTTCACATTTACTTGTAAGCTTTCGGCAATCCTGCCCTCTTCAGAGGAAACACGGTTGACGCACTTTTGAATGTGTATCAGTATTATCAGCTCCCAGTTGTGGGAGTTAGGTTTGTCCTATCTAAACATATCTCTACTGTAACACTCCTCTTACGAGTTCTACTCTGGGAACGGAACCTTGTCTGAATTCTGCGCGCGAGTTCATTAGTGTGCAGCGAGCTCCCTGAGCAATGCTTCGATTTATTCGCACTCCCTCGTTCACTTGTCTTGTTAAGGGGTGTCATTCCCCATATTCTGTCCAGCAACACCAAAAAGTACCCTTGCATCGTCGTGGAGAAAGATTGCATCAGAAATTGTAGAACAGAGCAATGGTCAAGTAAAACCAAGAATAGTTGAACAAAGTGGAGTACCAATAAGGAATATGATATGTAAGAAATGCGTCAACTGTCTTTCCATCTGAAGAGGGCAGTATTGCCGAAAGCTTACACGTAGACGTGAAGCACAGAAGTTAACAAGTCAGTAGACGTGAAGTACAGAAGTTATACAGTTATTGTGGAACAGAAGACAGATATGGTGTGAACTTCAAGTTGAGCTAAAAGGAGTGCAAAAAAAAAGCTTAAGGGCCCCTTCTTGTATTTTTCCCTTCATTGTGTGAACTATGAAAACTTTATTTACCGCGCGCACGTCCCGGATGTGTGCGCGGGTTTCCCATTTTCCCGCCTTTAGATTCCTGCTTCTTGTCGTTTGTTTTTGAAAATATGGCGGCTTTGCGACTTTTCAACGAGATTTCAGACGCTGATTTAGTAAGGTTTACAGAAGAAAAAAATGAAAACACAGCAAAAAAAACAATTATGACCATCGAATATTCAGGGGATTTCTGGCAGCGATGATTGAGCATCGAGATATCGCAACATTCTCGTTTCAGAAACTTAAAAAATACTCATAAAATTCATCTTGGAGATGAAAAAAAAACTGTGGCACACAATTTGCAAACCATCGTCAGTCAGAGCTACTCTTCAAAGTATTAATTACTACCTAAAAAGAAAGAACTATACAGGTCTTCAAAGAAATGGTTAAAAAGAAACAAAATAAAAGCGGGAAGCTGAAAGATCGATGCAAAGAAAACAATCTTTTCAAAATAAAGGTACGTTTGGGTTTTCAGTACTGACAGTACTGCCTTTATAGTTTACTCTAAAGTCTATCTATAAATATTGTAACAAAAAGAACATTACACGGTGGCCTGAAGAAATGAATTTTATGTTCTCGTGTTTAAAACACCATTTTATTCATTCACTGCGCTCGTTCGGATTTTCTTGTGCATTTCCTTGTTGCGGCTTCGCACCATTACGTAATGCGAAGCCGCAACAAGGAATGCACAAAAAAATCCGTCCCAAAACCCATCTAAATGACTAGAAATACCACAATTTACAAAAGGTAAGTAAAATACATTTATTTTACCGTCTTTATCGTGTATTTCGGGAACCATCTGTCAAAAGAAAACAATTCCCGTCGGTAAATTCAGTTGAGATTGATTGAGAGCGACCGTTGGAAATCAAATTTGAATGACGTAGACTCGAACTGCTTGAATAGGCCACCTGTGGTAAAATACTGTTTGTGCAACCGTGTAATATCCTTTGGTTGGGGTTAGGATTATAAATTAATCTTTTGAGACTAAATCTAGTCTATCTATCTACATTTGTTCAGGTACTTACAGGGAAAAATGTAAAATACTTGTCATCAGATCCCCAAAGGGTGAAATACCAGGGCAAATATAAATGTGGGGACTTTGTAAGATTTTTGCAATAAACCCTTCCCCATGTAGTAGGGGGGGGGGGGGATTTGTGCGGGAAATAGTTTAGACGTTCCCACTCTTGTGGCAAATGGAAAGACTTTTCAGTTTTCTAAATAAAATTTTTACGCCGAGTCACCTAAAAGCTACTGCTAAACAGTTTGTGGTCAGTGTTTTGCGCCGAGTTGAAGGTGAGTTTTTTTGATACTTTTCTTTTGTTTTCACTTTTGTCATATGAAATACATTTTGATAGTTAAACTTGAATGGAAAATGTGGGGGTATTGTTGAAAAAATTTGCCCCAGCAGGTGGGGCAATTGCACAAGATGCTTACAAAAATCCCACATTTGCCTGAGGTGCATAATGGGTGTCTTGGTAGCTGAACTACAGTAAGAGTACTTACAGGGGGAGATGTGAGGAGTATCTTGTTAGCTGAGCTACAGTCGAGGTACTTACAGGGGGAGTAGTGATGAATGTCTTGTTAGCTGAACTACAGAGAAAGTACTTACAGGGGGAGATGTGAGGAGTATCTTGTTAGCTGAACTACAGAGAAAGTACTTACAGGGGGAGATGCGATGAGTATCTTGTTAGCTGAGCTACAGTCAAGGTACTTACAGGGGGAGATGTGAGGAGTATCTTGTTAGCTGAACTACAGAGAAAGTACTCACAGGGGGAGATGCGATGAGTATCTTGTTAGCTGAGCTACAGTCAAGGTACTTACAGGGGGAGATGTGATGAGTATCTTGTTAGCTGAGCTACAGTCAAGGTACTTACAGGGGGAGATGTGATGAGTGTCTTGTTTGCTGAACTACAGTCAAGGTACTTACAGGGGTAGATGTGATGAATGTCTTGTTAGCTGAACTACAGAGAAAGTACTTACAGGGAGAGATGCGATGAGTGACTTGTTAGCTGAACTAAAGTCGAGGTACTTACAGGGGGAGATGCGATGAGTGTCTTGTTAGCTGAACTACAGAGAAAGTACTTACAGGGGGAGATGTGATGAGTATCTTGTTAGCTGAGCTACAGTCGAGGTACTTACAGGGGGAGATGTGAGGAGTATCTTTTTAGCTGAGCTACAGTCAAGGTACTTACAGGGGGAGATGTGAGGAGTATCTTGTTAGCTGAGCTACAGTCAAGGTACTTACAGGGGGAGATGTGAGGAGCATCTTGTTTGCTGAACTACAGAGAAAGTAGTTACAGGGGGAGTAGTGATGAGTGTCTTGTTCAATGGCTAAACTACAGTAAAGGTACTTACAGGGGGAGATGTGATAAGTGCTTTGTTCGCCTGATACCAGTTGTAAATCTTCTTCAAATCCTCTGACTGTTTGTCAATATAATTGGACCTTTGGCAAATATAATATGATTGTAACATTACCTGACATCAAGGTATATAAAAAGGTGCCATGAGGTAACACTGAAGCAACTCATAAATCTATATAAATTAAGTTATATATTTCTGGTTTGGGTACTTCTGTTGTTCAAAAGCTGTTTAAGTTTAAAGCTGGATTTATGCTAAAATTCAAAAAGCAATTTCTTGAGAAAGGGAGGGTTTCAGGCGCTTATAAAAACTGCCCGGGGGGTGAGGGGTACTGCCATATATTGACTATATGGGTATGTGCCACCCGATAGGGTCTACTTTTTCTATCTAAATTCATAAACAGGGTATAGTTTTCAGTCGTTTTGGTCATAAATAGGGTATCGATTTTTGCCATTTGTGGTTTTTCAGCTGTTTTGGTCATAAATAGGGTATCAATTTTAGCCATTTGCCTCATAAATAGGGTAGGGAAAATAGAATATTTTGGTCATAAATAGGGTAACGGTTTTGGGAAGTGGGCGGCACACAACTACCCAATTTTTTTGGGAGTACCCCCCCCCCCCCTCCCCCGGGAAAAACTGGTCAGATTTCCAAATAAAGGTAATTGCAAGCCACCTCAAATTATGACCTAATTCAGTCTTTATAAGGTGGAAAACGGGAACATGGATTAAAAACATATTCCTGGGTTAGTGCTAAGTGGCATGTTTATGAAAGACCCCGTCATGTTTCCTCAGGTTTTATTACTGCTATTGTTTGTTTTTTCGAAATAAATTTTGAATTCAGTTTTTTAGCTATTCATTACTTGCTTTGTCTTGTAATGCAGGTGATGCTGAATAATGGAAACTACTTAAACCAAACTGAGCCATGCAGATGGGCCCTGATGCATAAAATAATTAAAATAAAACTTAAAAATACATCAACAAACTTACGTTGCAACTTCATAAAGCATTTTTAGTAATGTGCCATAGAAAGGTCTTTCATAAGAGTCTCCCTCATCGTACAAATAGGGTCTGTGGATCATAACATATATTATAAATTATGATTAATAGGTTTATCATGGAGTTTGAACAACAAACTTAAATCTGTATACCCATTCACTTAAGCACACACTTTTAAGAGGAAATCTACCTTACACCTTTAAGGTTAGGATTAGGGTTAATTTTGCAGCTATTATCAGTTAGCAGCAATGATTTGTCCATAATTGTTCATAACTTACTAAATTCAGTAAGGATATAACAGCAATTCTAAATATTAATCTATCTATTAATATAGTATCTAATTTGAAATGGTGTGTTAATAATCAGAAATGATAACAAAAAAAACATAATTGTTTAGTTCATCTAAGTTACTAATTAATAAATGTAAAATTTTACACACTGCACCAGACCAGCAGGGTTTGGATCTAAGATTGCATGTATGCAGCTATGCAATAACTGCAATTAAAGCCCCTAGTGATTGCCCCTCAGACATATTGCTACAGCTTTCAGTGAGGACTACCCTCAGTGACACTTATTATTAAATTTCCTACCTCGAATACTGCGTTTCTCGCATTCTGACTGGTTCACTCAATCTCATTTATCACCTCATATACCAAAAATGACCTTATATAGAAAGTGTTGCCAAACTGAAAAATTTGTGCAGGAGGCCAAGCTGAGAAAATTTTAAGTATCGAAGGTTTCAGGAAGCTCATTAAATTTAATAAAACAATTATACTGTATTCCATTCACACTTGTTGGATACGAGATGATTTAATTTACCATCTCATATCCAACGTGCGCTCCTGGAATAATTATTAAATGCCTTGGTGTCCTATCTTTGCCAAAAATCTATTGCCCAAACATTTTTTGCGAAGAAAGAACTCCTGATCGTACCATCAAAATTAATTCAATGCCTGAACAAGTGCTATTAGTAAACTTACTATAGGTACCTGAGGTCAAGCTCTTTCTTGTTCCTCTTTCCCGTTATAATTCCAACAGCTATCTCCTTGTGATACTTTTCAAGTGCTGTCATCATTATTCGAAACTCTGAGTACATCATCAGCTATAAAAAATAGTTATTAACATATAACTGGTTATATGTCAAATTAGTATCCACGTTTAATGTTAACACTAGCTACTTCCTGCCGTATATACAGTGATGTTACTTCTTGGTATGTACAGTACTCCATACTTCTATTCAGCAACTAGACTTTGAATCTAGGTTAATTCTATGAGATTGCAAGTTGTTGACAAGATGCATGGCTACGATTCTGAATAGATTATTAAGCTATTTAACATTATCAATAATAATAAATAAAATGTTAAAATTTTAAAAAATTTTAAATTAAATATATAGACCTGGATTATCACTAATAAATACTTATTACTTGTGTCCTTTGGAGCATTAAAAATGGATTAAACAAACAAATCTGGGATGACACATGAATGACTGCAACTATATATGGCTTAATAGCTCTGTTGCAGGGTACATCATTCTGTGAACAGAAACGCTGGCTTTTCAAAAATAAAAAATAAATAAAAAAAAGTTTGCTAAAGTAAACCTAACATTTAATCTTGTATTATTACCTTTACTATTCTATAATTTCTTTAAAGTAAACCTTATTTACATTCTAACTAACTTCAATAATGTTTGTAACCATTTTGTATTATATGTGGCCATGCATGCATATATGATTCAGAAATAGAAAGGTTCATTTAAAAAATCAATAAGGAATTATTATCTCTAAGCAAATCATATGCTTAAAGAAAACTTTAAACAAAATTAAGAATTAATAGATTGTTGAACTCAAAATAAAAAAGCTAAAAAAATAATTATTCAGTAAAATTATGTTTAGCATACGTAATCTGAGTTTATCTCTTGTCGTGTTTTCAAACAAAATTATTATAATTTTTATGATAAAAGACAGAGCTATATATATTCTACATATCTTTAAGCTTTGGAAAAACTAATTAAAAGTTTTGAAAGTTTTTTGATCAACACAAACCTGCTCTAACACATGAAGAGGTACATCAAACATGCAAGATGCCATACAAGCAGTCACTGAATAGTACATGACTCAGATCAGGAGAATACAAACTTCGTTCTGCTTTTGCAAAATTACAGCAACATACAGCAATAATAATATTCTACTTTTTACACATCGATCTCTTGCAATATTGTTTGGTATGAGAATAAACAAGACTGCAAGTAGTATGTGGTAATATTGATCACTACTGGGCTACGTATAGAAAATGAAATCATTTTATAATTATTTAACCAACACAGACCAATTAACATAACATTTCCAAAACAAGTCATTACTTTTCATGTTGCTTAGCAACTTTCAATAACTCAGTTTTTGTCACAAAAAATTAAAGTTGCCTTAAACACAAAAAAATAATTAAAAACTACAAAAAATGCATTAATCAAAACATAAAGACAAAAGGGCATATCATTGTACTGCATCAGAATTAGGTATTAATTAGGTATTAAGTTAATTTTTATAATTAATTAGGCCAGAATTACGAATCGTTTTCAATTTAATATATTATAACCAGAAAGTGTGGCTAGGATAAAATATCAGTTCACTTCATCTTGTTTACATTTCATGCCAGCTGTGTTGACAGTATACAATAACTATAAAGTTGAATTAGAAGTAAAAGAACAATAATTTTAAAATTTTGACCCCGAGAATATGAAGTGTAAGCTTTAAAAATCATCAATTATCCAGGAGCTTTGAGGCTCTGCCTAGGAGATCAGGATATGATTCAAACTGTAGAGACTCTGTGATAATCCAAGTGAGTTGGTAGTATAACAAGCCTTTACTACAAGTTGTAAAAGACAACTTTTTTAACTAAGTTATTTTTGTTTATTACATACAGTCATTTGTTCATTTGCTAATCTAAGATAAATATTGTTAACAATGGACTTTTGTTTTAGTTATTTTAGATCAAAAGTAAAACTTGTCTTTAGCCCCTTCACAGATGTTAATTTAACCAGACTGTATAAAGTTAGAGAAATCAGAGGTGTACATCTCGAAAATCTAACACAATCAAATTAATGTTATGACAAAAGTCAGATTGTACAAAACATCACTGGAAATTTACACTGTTTCACGGACACAACATCAGATAAATTAATTCTTAAAAAAAGTGAAGGAGGGGCAGGGGTGGGGAATAACATTAAACACATACCATAATTTGCTCATGTTCAAGTTGAGGTTTTAGGAAGTTAAAATTGGCCTAAAAACTGACTTTGACTTAATATACTCATCTTATACTCTTCTGCTGGGGGGCTAACCTGCGACAGATAAGTGTCCTGTCCAGGGGGTGTCAATGATTCTCTTCTGCTTAACACTACAGAAACTGGAGATAAGCACTGGCTCCAATAGGCCACTTTGGCTCATAAAAGGATTTAGCTTTTTTAAGCTTTTTAAGTATCAAATTTGGGGCTTGACTCATACATGGTATCAGTGTGTACACCACCAAATACAGTAATTCCACTGATTTTATAAGCAGACTACAGTACAGTTAAGGAAATATGGAAATCTGCATGGTGTCAGCTGTTGAATATCTAATAGCTTCAATTGCATGCTCTGAACCACTAATAATACTGTAGCAAATAAAATCTATTATATACCTGTTTACTTAAAATGTTAAAACCCTCAAAATTTTTCCCTTCTGCCGTGCCAATATGATTTTATTTTGATACCGAATTCTTAACTTAAATTTTATTCTGAGCCTTTTATGTATCTTGTAATACACTTATACAATTTTAATCATTGACTCTTAATCCTCAAAGACTGATTTTTGGCATTGAATATTTTACCTTAAAGTAAATTTTCTTCTTTCATCTTCGTTTTTGACAAATTGTTTAGAATTGTTGGTTTTGCAAAACAAATGTCAGCTGTTGCAATCGATCGAAAGTATGCGCGTATGTTATTGTTCATAATTGCTTGCTTAACATTCGGTCTAAACGTTGAACAAAAGACAGCTGATATGAAAATTAAGTAACGCCAAACTAGAGGGGGTAAGAGTTTTAATTTAGATAATGTTATTGCTGATCGATTGTCTAATGCTCGCAACCGCACAAACGTAAAGAGAATTAATAAAAATAGCCGGCTCCTGTCGTAGTGTGCTCAAAAAAGTCAATTCTTGAATATCTTCCAAATCATTTGCATATATTCCATACGTCTGAAGACAACACACAAGTTCCCTCTTAGTGAATTCGGTCGAAAACCGAATATTTCTGAGTTACGACTGTAACACCCGGGCAACAACAATAACCTCGAGGCGAAACCTGGATATTGCTTTTCATATAGAGGAATGTATCAAACCATGATATTAATCAACAATGTGCCTCCAGTATTGTGCCCTCATCAAAACCAGCCGGTTAAATCATTTCATTAAAAATAACTTTGCTTGCACGGAAAAATATTTGTCGTCTCTACACAGTATGAAACAAGACAAACAATGTTGACTTTTTTCTTCTGAATGTTCAGAAGTTTGCTTGACTGCCGAGTGCTGTCGGAGCACACCTAATATCTACCTTTAATGACTACATTAATTACTCACCCGAGATCTTCGCAGTGTCTTAAGATATCTCTCCAAAGTTGTCATTTTTTCCTCTGGGTGGTTTTAAATCAACGCGCAAATAATTATGAACTACATGAATTTGTCTTGTTGAATAACAGAGCAACTTAAGTTACGTTGTGTGCAAAGTGAAGCCTTTGTTCCGACTGCGCTTTTTGTTGCCAAGTACCACGCATTCTGGATAACAAGTACAGTTCTTAATTAGAGTTTTCAGTGATTCACAGAGTGCCTCCAGGAGCAATTTCTTAGTTTGTGACTTTACATGTTTCTGCAGTATAGTTTGCAGTTGTTTCTGATTACATTCCATCGAGCGTCATTATTTGCACAATCTGTTTATTCTCGTGCCCAGACTGTTAAAAATTTTGGGGGCTACTTTCCGAAAACTCGAGTTTTACGGGCTAATATTTATACAGCATCTGTTAAACTTTTATAACGTTCTACGGTTTTCACGTGATTTTTATGGTTTTTAAATTCTCCTCAAAGTGGCAAAATGCGAACAGTAAAATTTTCTCCGGCACAGCAATAATATATGCAGGGGACTGGTCATTAATTAGAGGAGAGGAAAGAGGGAGGGCCGAGGGTGAAGGGGGACCTGGGTTTTGGGGGGGAGGGGGATTTAGATTGTTATTTTTAAAAATATATTCAGATGGTTTCCATGTCCTCTGGCAACTACAGAAAGACAAAAGTATTCCCAATTAAAGCTTTGATATTCATTTATTGGTTTCTTGTGAACTGCATCTTTTTACCCAACAAGAATTATTCAAACTCATGATGCTTGTGATCCCTCTGTCATTGTGTTTGAATACATGTTGGTGAGCAATTATTTGAGTTGGCATGGCAAAGCATTCAAAGAATGAAAATTGCTATACTGGGAGTCAAAAAAAAATTTCTTCTTGAAACATTAGCTTCAACTCAATTTTTCTGAAATAATAAATTTTAGTATAAATCTACTAGCGTTCTATTACCGATGCTGTTCTCTGATTGGCTACCCTACTCATTATATATTCAGTGATATATAGTGAGTAGCGATTGTCAACAAAATGGCGGCCGCTCCTTCAAGGTTTCGAAGTGTAAGTGAAGACGATTTGGATAATTTACTGAAATTGACAGCCTTTTTTTGAACGACTAGTAGATTTATACTAAAACAATCAGATTATTCGCTCTTGATTTCTATCACGCGATAGAAATCGCGAGCTCAAAATCTAATTGTTAAATATATCATTTTCATTTCTACAAAAAACTGGAAAAAGTGTACATCCACCTAGGGCCCCCTTCCCCAGCATACAAAGTCATTTTTTACACTCTTCAAAGTCAAGTCTGATGAAACTAGAATATTGAAGTCTTTTCACATTTCACTGGCTTTACAATATACTGCAGCTTAGTAGCTAGCTGATTCAGCTGAGTGAGCCTCTACATCACATTATTACTGACAAACATTCTGTATTATTGGTTCTCCATATCAATGATGTGATCTAGCCCATTGTTACATTACATCTTACATTAAACCTGGGTGGGGTCCTGTTGTGCCTGTCACTCCCCCTTTTGTAAGCCTTTTTTAACCAAACAATCTACAACAAGTGTGACCCCCCTTTGAAAAATCCTGGCTATGCCCCTGTTAAACTACATCTTTGTTGGATCATATGGGATTTTTCTACATATAAAACACTCTCACATATCAGATCTATAATACTGCTGCCTTGTTAACTTTGTGTCTCCACTCAGTCGATGAGTTGGCAATTGTAGTGATTCAGTGACTGCTAGTTGTAGTATACTGGTTGAGAGGCCCAACAGCACAATAAGTTAACCTTAGACAAAAATTTCTGTACATATGAAAAGCCTTGAAAAGAGAAAACTTTGCCAAGAACTGCAAGAAAAAAAATCCACAGACGAAGTTCCAGCTGTCTCAGATTATGAAAATATTTTTAACAATTCACAAGGTTCTTACACAATAGGATAGTGTCAGCTATTTTTCCATACAGCCTTTTAGTCAGATGTTCACAGCAACTGGCAATCAGTCAACCAGCTGATCAAAGACAACTGACAGTAAATGCTCAATCATTCTTACTGGAATTAAAAATATCCTGGGATGTCAGTGGTACTATCAAAGTCTTCAAAAGTAGGATCATCTGATAATGGTAAAGTTGGTGAAGGTATCTGTGGCAGATTGAATGGTACAGCAGTCAAACTCTGTGGTGACAAAGGGTTGAGGGTTGGTGACACCACTAGAGATACCCGAGGGTCAACTTCGGATGACTCACAAACTGGTGGTGACACCACTGTTGCTTCCATGGCAGTGAATTCGTTCAATTTTGTTGCTTTCTTTTGTTTCTTTACCGAACCTTCTTTTTTACTTGTTTTCTCCACTTTATCTGGGGTGTAGTTTTTCATCTCTTGTTCATACCGTGCCTTGTCTTTTTCATACATAACATAGTACACCTGGGTGAACATAAGGAATTAAGTGTTACAACACATTCTGATAACATCGTATATCCATACACACATACAAACATGCATAATACATTACATGAGGAGATAAAAATATTATACAGGAAATGATGATTTTGGAACTAATAAAAATGAGAATGGTAGTGCCACTGACTAGAACTTGATATAATTAAAAATGACGAAGAGGATAATGATGATGTTCATGGGGATGATGCTGCTGCTGATGATGACGATTATGATGGGGATGATAATGCTAATGATGATGATAATGCTGATGGGGACGATGACGATGATGGGGACGATGATGATGATTATGATGGGGATGATAATGCTAATGATGATGATGGGGATGATAATGCTCATGATGATGATGGGGATGATGATTATGATGGAGATGATAATGCTGATGATGATGGGGATGATGATTATGATGGAGATGATAATGCTAATGATGATGATGGGGATGATGATGATGATGATAATGATAATGATGGGGATGACAATGCCCATGATGATGGTGGGGATGATGAATATGAATATCATCATTCTATTCACTTTAATAGTTCTATGGATGTTTGGTAAATAAATTCTACAATTTCAATTCACTGATAAACAAAAATAGATTACATAAAATCTACTTTAAAATATTACTACTACTCCTAAATCATACAGATAAATGTAATACACGTTCACCCAGAGCATTTTCTTTATGGTAGAGTGAATTGCAAACCACAGGGTAGCTTTGTGTAAAATTCAACCAAAGATTTTGCAGTTAAAACCATCTAATTCATAAAAACCATGATTGGGCTGATAACTCAAAATTCAAGGATTTTTTTAGGTCCCTAGAAAATCCACATTATCAGGGAGTCCTTGGCCTTGAATGAAAACTCCCAAAATTCAGGGAATTCCAACTTAGTTTTCTAACTGGCAAAAAACCCTGCAAACAAACAATAAATGCACTTGAAATATTGAATAAATCTCACCTTCTTCTCTTCAGGGACAAGATTGTTCCACTCCTTAGCCAGCGTCTTGGTTAGCTCATGATGTCCCATTGTGGATTCTTTCTGATCCTCCTGCATTACAGTTCTTTGCTGTTGGCAAAACATGAAGAATGCATTGGAAGGTTTTTTTGGCGCATTTGGGTCTCTCTCCTTTTCTGCTTTGTTACTGCCACGCCCTTTATTTTTTTTTGCTGCCGATGTAACAGCACTGGTTGTCTGACCTGGCGAGTCAGCTGTGTCAAGATTACCGTGGGAGAACAATGCTGATTGTGATACAGGGAAACTCTCAGAGCAAATATCGGCCAACAGCTCACCGTATATTGGTGGCATTGCAGTTTGGTAGTCGTCATTATATTCATCAAGTTTTTGCATCAAACCCCTAGTTCACACAGACAAAAAATAATTTTAATTGATATTGTTTCTCTTTTGAGCTAAGTTGGACAGAACCTCAGTAATTTTTCCTTTAACATAAAGAGTTAATGCTAAAATGCCAGTGTCCTGTTACACAATGGGTTATTCCAGAAAAAATCCACACCTCCCCGACGGATGGCAAACTGGAAATCCAGGTGGGAGGGGGGGTCGAG
>JAODFW021492946.1:0-11960 GCA_027575235.2 Palythoa mutuki
TCACAGAAATAAGAACAAATTGAGGCTGAAATCGCCAAAAAATTAAGAACAATGAGCCTCGGCAAAAATTACTGGTTCTTATTAAAAAAAGCGTGTAGACTGTAGTCGTGTAGACATAAAATCAAGTGGAAGTTACCTTATATCAGTTTACCCGTTTCTCATCGCAAGACCACGACAGTTTCATACGTACGGCAGTAATTGTTTATTCGAAGTTAAGTAATTTGTGTTCGTTCGTTCATTTAAAGGCAGCAGAGTTTTTGGAGTGGTCTCCACACCAGTGCACAGAAATAAAATCGAAATACTTGATGGAGCGGTGCAAAGTCGTCGTCAGGGTAAGTCAACATGTAAACAGCTGAGCTTAAGATGTATAAAACTGATTTCTTTTTGTACTACAAAAGAAAAGAGACCTTCAGATCGAAGACGAGTACAAGAATTTAAGAGCGCGCGCGCATTTACCAGTAAACTCGTCAAGAGAACGACTTGCTAGAAAATCTTGTCCTCTCTTAAAATCTTGTACTCGTACTCCGGTACTCGTACGTGGATCTAAAAGTCTCAAATGTTATTTTGGTAAGGTTTACTTAAGAGTATCAGTTGGAGGAAACGGCGACTTAAAAAATTAGCATACTTTGCTATTTGGGGGTTGATCGTACTGATCTTAAGTAATAGAATAATTTGGTCGAAGTGTTGTGGTTGTAATATAGGATCCCGTGTGGCTCAAGGCACGCAGATGGGTCAAATAAATATATAGAAATGTTTTCCGCTCTATCTGAAAGTTCGCAAGACCTGTTGATAGATATCTAAAATATCTTGCTTTTTCCTCCAAAGCCTATTGTTAAAAATTTGATTGAACAACTTTCAATCCTTGTTTAACGTGTCTACACGAGTTTTATCCATTGTTTTGCTAGATTTTCGTAAGCTGCACTTGAAATAGGATCTTTTTCCGGCTCAGGTTGAGGACATAGTTCAAAATATCTGTCAGTGATGAGTTTGTATGACCTACACTTCATTGATCACGGAAGTATCTTAATTTTAGTAACATCCATGTTGTATGTTAATCACTCCTACAAACATGCCCTTTTGACATACACATGTGTAGCAATCATTTTCTTTCAAACAATAAGCCGTGTTCATTGTGATTTCGTCTACTCCCATCTAATTACAAACCGTGGACATGATCCAGGTCACGCAAAAAATGCGATTTTCGTATTCTGCTTTGATTTCCGTCGCTCTCAAGAGATTTTATAGAATCACGCCGCATTTATAATAAGTAGAATTAAAGGTTGTTAGACATGCTGTGAACATCAGCCATCCTGTCTAAAGTTTCGCTTCGTGTTTCATCGTCATTTGATGCGAAAAACAACGTATCTGTAACAAGAGCCAAACTCGCAAGTGATACATATAACAACTACATAAGTGATGAACAACTAATCCCCGCCAACTTGAACCAACAATTAGCGTTCTGTTCAAGCTAAGTTTAATAACCTTATATCCTGGCGGGGGAGGTTAAAGTCGTGCCATTGATTGACCCATCCTTTCGAAAAGGCGAATTTTTCACTTATGTGTTGCCTTATCAACTCAATTTTGAGTTTTAAAACAATCGCTGCTAATGCTATAAACTTGCTAGCTGAAAAGTGTTACCTAAAATGTTTGAAAAGTTCTAAATACTATTAAATACAGTGAAGGTGGGGCGGCCATGTGGCTCAAAATAAGTGGACTTTAGACAGTAGTTGAGACATATATGGCTTTTGTTAAGCTTTGATTGTATTTCAGTGTCGGCCGTTGTTTTCCAGAATCATGCTTGAATGGCTTAATTCTTCTCTTTACTATTCTATCAAGACATAGGTGACTGAACATGTTGTTTGCCCATGTCATTTAGACACTTGCTTCCTTCCTCTTTAAGCTAATCGTGACTAAAATGGTTTCCTTTCTGGGACTGATCCAAAATGCACAAGAAATCCAAACCACACCTCTAAAAGCCCTTTACCTCAACGTTATTTTTATTACAAGCAGAACGTTTTGAAATTGTCCAAACTGACAAAAACTGTCTTTTAGTTTTGTCAAATTGGACAAGGATGTCTTGCTCGAGACCTTTAGTTTGACTTTCACCACTGGCACTGTTTTTGATTCTGAGTTTTGTTTCAATTTCTTTTCTAATCGTAATCTTTGGTATGTGCTCAATGTTCCAGCCCGGGTTTATAGATCAAATAACAAAACCCTAATTATCAAATTTATGACACAAAGGAAAGAATCTTATTAGTTCCATAACACAGCACTTTAGCCTACTCCGTTTTCCTGGTATCAAATATACCACCAAAACTATTGTACGACAATTGCTTTTCTGTTTTTGTTTGCAGATTGGGTCCTCGACATTTATAAACAGACCGACGCTTCGAGTTATTTCACTCGCCGTGGCTGAACCCCAGGAAGCTTTCAACAGCCTACAGATATAAATTCTTGCTAATGAAACAACTGGACACGTTTTCTCGTTTTTGTATATTTATAACGTTCCTGAAATTCTCCGATATCGGTTTCGTTTAATGTTTGAACTTAATCTTTAGAACAATGGAGAAGAACTAAGAGTTGTGGATGATTTTATTCTAATCTCGACTGGCGTCTTCAGTTGTTTTTATCATTTATGGTAATTCTATTAAAAAAGGCCACACATGGCAGCAAGTTTATACACGCACGAAATTTTAAAAAGCGGCGATTATAACATTTTTGAAGTACGTCCAGACCACTTTTAAAACAAGTTAAGTTTGTTGTCGTGGATAAGGCGATCGACACGACACCGCAGTTGAGGGACGATTGTATTCGGTATTTCTCCAAAGTCTGAATGTTTTTATCATTTCATATTTGATTACGGTTTCTTGGAATTTAAAATGGGGCTTTTATCGACTGTGCAAACAGGCGCATCAGTAATTTCCTGGTACAGACAAACAGGAAGTTAATATCGGAAAGCGAAAATTTTGAAAGGCATGTGCGCGAAAATATTCAGTTTTGATCTATTAGTTGTGCAAGACATAACGAACAATGATAGTGAACCATTAAAGCATCGTTTTTATTACAAATTGGGACAACGCATTGCGAAACATGTCTGTCTCAATTGTTGTATTGGTCGTGAATTTTAATTACTACAGCAATTGCGTATGTAGATATTTCATGTAACATCAAGTGTCGTAGTACGATAACCGATGCAGTTTCTTAAAGCCCGTTTCAGATTTCCCTGTGTTATACCAGCATGATACAAAAAAAGTCCTGGGAATGTTTGAATATATTTTGAATTGCCAGAAGCATAGATTTTTCGGCTTTCGTTTGAAAAAATTTTGCATTAATTTTCTGCTTGTGTAGTTCCTGTGAGAAATTTTTTAAAACTCATTTACATAACTATATCGCGTTGCGAAACACTTCACTAACGGTCTACCCGGTTGAAATCTTTCATAAAGTTCTAATATGAAATATTTTTCTGGTGAAAAATTTTTAGTGTTTTTGTTTTTAAGTAATTTTACTGTGACAGTGGGTAAAAAGTGAATATTTGATCGCGTCACTCACTCACACTGGAACCACGTGAAAATCATAATAACAACAAATGATTTCGCGCCAATTCACTCGGTTTTGTAACTACCGGTTGGAATTGTTCCGCTTTCTTGTGATTGGTCCATTAGAACAATTACTTGACCACATAAACATTGCGCGACCAATCAGAAGTCTTGACACGCTCTGGTGGGCGCGTGCAATGCACGCAATGAATGAATGAAAGCACGATTGCCCGCCACGACAACAGTTAGTTTACGTTTGTTTTGGTGCGGGAAAAACGGTCAGAGCTATTGACTGCGCCACAGCTAAGAGAAAGCCAAAGTGAAAAATGTGGGACATGAACATAGTCAGCTCTTGCGAATTACTAAAGGATCGACTCTACTTTGTGAGTGTTTCGTGTAAGCCGAAGAACAGTCCGTCTTTTCACTATTTCGGTGTGGATCATGCGTGGGGTTTGGATGGTTGTAAACTTCTCGACACACCTTACTTTGGCCCATCGAATCTGGCCGGGATTTACCGCTTTTGCTGTCTTGTGAACACGAAGCTTCATGTCGTACCGAGTTCTAAGAAGATTGTAATCTACACTACCGCTCACGAAGGTCTGACAGAGATGAAAAAACGGACCAGAGCAGTGTTTCTTTGTGGTACGTTCGCTATTTCACAACTAAACATGTCTGCGGAAGAGATTTACACTAAGATGGAACGAGAATTCAGACCAAACACGTTGGTGGCTTACTGTGATATGAACGGGAATACTTCATACAATTTAAACGTTCTCGACTGCTTAAAAGCGTTTGAAAAGGCGAGTTCTCTGGGATTTTACAAGTTTGAAGATTTCGCCGTTAATATGTATGAGGAAGATGAGAGAAATTTCGATTTGAATTGGGTCATTCCCGGAAAGATAGTTGCTTTAATGGATCCCCAGAGAAGAAACACAACGAAAGCAAGTAGATTCAAAGTTTTAAGGAAGTATTTTAAACAGAACGATGTCAGAACAGTCGTCCGTTTGAATAGAGACGACAACATGATCAAATACGGTCTGGTTTACGATGCCCGGTGTTTCACTGCTAACGGTTTTTCGCATCATGATCTCTATTTCGAAGACGGTGGAATCCCAAGCAAAGGGATTGTAAAAAAGTTCACAAGAGTTGTGGAACAGTGTGAAGGAGCAGTGGCAGTACATTGTCGAGCGGGTTTAGGGCGGACAGGAACTTTGATCGGTTGTTATTTGATCAAACATTATAAATTCACGGCCGCGGAAGCTGTCGCGTGGCTTCGTATCTGCCGACCGGGAAGTGTTTCAACTCTTCAACATTGCTTCCTAGAACACAAACAAGATATCATAAGGCGAGGTTATCCCGAAGATATCAAGTTAGAAGATGTTACCGAAGCGGTAAAGAAAAGTTTGAACATTATTTCCTATGGCGGGAAATTGGACGAAGTGATGGCTTAGTAATGTTTTGAATATTTATCAAGTTGTAATAATACCAGACAATGTCTGCGTTGGTGAGACAGCTGCCACATCGCCAAATATGTAAAATTCAAAAGTGATTTTACTTTCATGCAGTAGTTTTTCGATTGATTGAATACAAATTTGCCTTGAATTTTCTGTATATACTATTCGCTTACAGTCAAATTTTCTGAAGACACGCTTATTTTTCATATGTTATGGCCAGAGTCGAAGAACATAAATCGCCCTCGTGGTTTGTGTTTGTTGATAGAAAAGAGAAGGCGATTTGGGGAGTTATTTCCCAGAACTCTGGTTGCTACGACCTCGTATAATCGTTAACCAAAACGTTATTTAAAAGAAGATATTGTCAGTTTAGTTCCTGAATAGAGTTTTCTTTCAGTTTAGTATGTATTTCAAGTTAAATGTTTAAGCTCTTGAGTTAGTGCATGTCAAGCAGGCCTTTCATTTTTCCCAGCCTTAATACGTTTGTTCGGGTTTCGGGCGATTGATCTTGCTGGCAAGTTTATGTTGATTTATAGAGTTTGAAATTATTTTTAAAATGTAAAGATATTTATATTTCGTCAAGAAGTGCCATCAAATACGCTTTTCTTGCTGGCAAGAAATTTATTTTGCGTCAAAAGCAAAGACAAATTATTTAAATAATATAAGTATTTTATAAAGACAGGTCGAAGATTTGTAAATACTTAAAAGTGTGGCCGACCATCCTGTACAAATTTAGCCAAAGATAAAGTTGTAAATAATGAAGTAAAATCCTATATTGAAACATTGACTTAAAGCAATAAAGCAATTTACAAGTAAGGGAAAAACTTGTTCCTTTTTCTGTTTTTGTTTGAAACGCTGTCGGCAATGAATTCCCAATTTCCCAATATAGAATGAATGATGTTAAATGAACCTGAACCAGGAAGGGAATTTTAAGCCAAAAATAATCACATGGCCTTTTGGATTACAACCAGACTACACCCTGATACAACTGATTTGGTTGAACTTACGCTTTTTACATTTCCTTTGAAAGAAAAACTCTCGAAACGGATTTGTTTTTCAGTTTGCAAAGTTGTATAATCTTTAAATACGGTAGTAGTTTCGGTCTAGTTGGACTTTGGTCGATCACAACCTGTTAATTTATTACTATAATCTTGCAATCTTTTCTTATACACGACACCTCGAATCACGTTCATGCGTGGGTAAATGGAGGGGGTGTTCATTCTTTCGAACTTCCATCGTTGCCATTGATAGATGTACCGTTGCCACGATATTTTGATCATGAAGTACGATCCTCTTCTTATTACTTATTAGTAGAAAGCGAAAGACTTAACAGCTTTCATGTTTCAAAAATAAGACTCAAAACTTGAAACAAAGGTGTTGTTAATGAACGAAAGGTAAAGAATTGGAGGTGTTGGGAAAATCGAATGATGTATGAAATTAGCGTAGCTTTCTTTATTTTTTATACTTTTTTTGTGGTTAAAATGAGTAAACGAAGCCGAGTGATTGAGTGACGGTTGATTTGTTCAACAGTTAGAATAGTTTGTATTTGGCACACGTAAAAAGTACCTCGCTTGACGTAAATCATTGAAAATAAGAGAAGCGTTTTATTTTTTAAATCTTCAGCAAGATGTTAAACCGAAACATTTAATAATGTGGTGAAAAATTTGTGCGATATGCCCAAACCACCCGAAGGGAGACTCCACGCGGAACTACAGCAAACTGAAAAATATCCACAACTGAGCCTGCGCAAAACGTGCGGAACATCTGTTGTCACTTTAATAACTGAATACTGGAAACTATCCAAGTTTCAACATAAACAAGAAGTTGTAATGGAACGAATTTCAGATTTGCTCCTACTCGGAAAACAATACCAATTACTGCAACTGCCGTGTTTTCGCTGGTATTGTCACTAATATAGTTACAGAACGCTATTGCTAGTCTGTTACTATACTGTCCGTGCGACATATATTGTAGTGTATTGCATGCCAATATAAAGATACTTCGAAATATTCTTGGAATACCAAGACCCTGGCACGAGACCAAGATACGGCTGTTAAATGGATGAATCTTAAAAAGTGTAACATGCCCTGGACACATGTACTCTTCATGCAGCTATTAGTATTAAGGCACTGATACGTGTCCACATTGCTTTTCTTAATCAGTACTTGGCAAACTCTAACCTATTCAGTTCTAGCATTAATGATATTAGTTTTTTCAGCCGTTTTTAGTAGCAGCAGTATTTATAGTAATACTAATACAGCTTTAATAAGTAGCACTACAACTTGTTGTAAACATTGGCATCGCCAAATCAAATATAGGAGCCACAAACCAAAACAGTTGAGAATATAGTAAATCCCCCTTTAACACAAGCAAGTTTTCCTTAACGTCAAGGACCGACAATCAGGTTTTCCTTCGGCTTGACAAGTTTCGCCTGTTCCCGCCGCAACACTTTGAAAACTAAGATCATTAATATTCCTTCCCAGATTTTCCTTATCGTCCGTTTACACGAACAAATTTCACAATTTTTCCTTGACAAGCCAGCTTTCCTTGTAAAGGAAAAAATTGTCAATTTTATTATGTTTACAAGAGCAGTTTTTTTGTGGAAAGCGGGGCCTCATAGCAGTAAGCACCGAAGCAAACTTTGGTTACTAAAATGTTAAAACAAAAAGGTTGATGTGGTTGAACTCAATACAACACCAGTAAACTATTCTCCATATTGTCACTATAGTTGCGTGGCAGCAGGTAGATTGTGCAACAGTTTGAGCCAAGATCGATTCTTTACGGCAGGTGCCTTTTTCAAGGGAGGAACATGTGATCGGATCTTTTGCAGCAGCTGACAACTCGGTACTGTGCGTTTTCACAACACTATCTGCGTCAGAAAAAAAACTTTTTCAATTTATTTATCTGTTTTCTCAGTTTTACACCCCATACAAACTATTTTTTGTCTACTTTACCAACACACTGATAAAACTGGATAGCGCTCGACTTTTTTGACAGTTTTTACGTTTAGAGACAAGAAATATTAATTGCGTGTTAATGATAGTCTATGTAATTTTACTGTGTAATTTTACTGTGAATTTGCAACGCAAATTTCAGCTATTGTTTATAACTACTGAAACTTATTAATCACGTGCCACTTTTTGAATGTCAACAAAAAAAATTGTATGGCGGGGTTGCCATAATAACGGTTACCACACAGTTCGTTAGAAACGAGGCGCCAAATTCTTCCCGCCAGCCGGTAAAACGGTTGAATGTAGATTTCAAAACTAAGTCGAGTTGCCATTGGTCAATAAAGGAGTTATTAGCGCATTTGTTTTGAATTAAGTGAAACGGAGACAAGCGGAATAACTTCCAATCGAATTTTCTATCGGATATAAACAAGAAAAGACAACGTGTTTATTCGTGTCTTCTGCGGACTGGTGTAACTTAACTTCTTCAAAATTATTTATTGGCAAGAAAATCAAAATTTTGTTAGCCGCAATGTTAAAATTATGTATTGCGTGTAGTCTTAAGGTAAGTAGAATTCCGTAATTATTGCTTTTTTTGTGTTGATGTTAAATAAATCATGCTCTAATGGTTCTAGACTTTGCCCGATGAAGGTAGATTATTCAGTATCTTCATACGTAGATTGATAAGCTAATTAAGTGTGTAGGCTTATTTTTTATTTCAGCGTGGACAATGCAGTAAATACGTAGCGAACTTTGGACTATGTATCAAATGCTCATTCATGATACTAATTTTTAAATGTATTTCCCTCATCGCTAATTCTCTTCTTGTCACATTTTATTTTCACACTTATAGCCGGAGGTTTGGCTTCTCAGTGGTCCAGACACTGTTTTGTTATCTGTCTTTTATCCAGTTGATAAAATATGAAATGAAACCCGTATTTATCCTTTAAAAGAATGGCGCTAAAATATTTTGTTTTATCGAGCTACGGAGGGCATATTTTTCAGGCATCAAGTGTAGAAGAGAAGATGTAAATAGTGATAAAACGATTTTGGATGGTCTTCGGTGTTCGACACACCTTTCTGCTCACATGCTCATATAAACTTCTAATTTTATTTCCTCCAGTAGAATCAAATTACTGTTGTTTAGTCTGGTGACACTGATAAGTATAAAACGAGTGTAGAGATCCGTTCAGAAATAATATAAATACGGCAGAAAATTGCTTTTAATTCAGTTATCGTCGTATTTCGAGGCTCTTAACCTGCTACATTATGAGTAAAAGTACTTTGCGAACATTTTATTAAAATTGGGGTGCTATAAGTATTCCAAAATTTTAATCTTATTAACATTTAGCGGTGTTTTTTTTTTATTTTTTTGGTACGCCGAAATTTACAAGAATGTTTACGACTGAGATAAGATCTTTATTGCTAACTGAATTGGTCGCCGGCGTATTTCTTAAAGATCTTTCGAGATCGATTCAATTTGAGGTCAAAAGACTCCTTGAACCCTAAAATGCGCTGCCTTCAAGTTATCGAGTTTAAGATTTGTTAGGGTCGGGAAATGTAATATCTCGTTAAGTACAAGCTTTAAAGATTATAACAACTCGACGTTCTCATATATTAAAAATATTGCGATTGACAGAGATAAAACAAGGAACGCAGCGCTGCGTCGAGCACAGGCAGCCCAAGCTCTATCTATGAACCACACAAATAACACAATATGGCATCGAACTATAAGAGTTTGTATGGGATTTTCTACAAGACATCCATGGAGGTAGTTAAAAGTAACAATTCTCAATAAAAACCGCTTACCTTCTTCCATACGTGTGTTGTTTGCTCCTGGTATGGTTATTTTATCGATTTAACTTGATTTAAGCGATTTTTTTGAATCCCGCTTTGGGAAAATACAAACTCTTATAGTTCGATGCCATATTGTGTTATTTGTGTGGTTCATAGATAGAGCTTGGGCTGCCTGTGCGTCGAGTGGCAAAAATCACAAACTTTTTAATTTTATAAAAGGTTATTGAATTATGTACAAATTGATAACCTTCTTTAAGGAACCAATTACTTTTACTATATAAATACTCAATGTATTCACATACTAAAAATTTCCGATTGACGGAGATAAAGCTATGAACACAGCGCTGCGTCGACAGGCAAAAGTCACAGACTTTTCAATTAGAATAAAATTTTATTAAAGGGCGATTCAATCATGTACATACTGATATGTACAAGTGCAAGCTTTAAAGATTATAACTCGACGTTCTCATATATTAAAAATATTCCGATTGACAAAGATAAAACTATGAACGCAGCGCTGCGTCGACTGGCAAAAGTCACAGATTTTTCAAATAAAATAACATTAATTTTATTAAAGGACGATTCAACCATGTACATACTGATAATCATATTCTTCTTTAAGAAACCAATTACTTTAAATTTGGGGAATTTACTGTGAAATATATTTTATTTTATTTCCTTTGCACAAGGAAAATTTTCGGTTCGTGTTCACGCGGATCTCCAAATACAAGACTTAAATATTCACTCGAAAACCCAGTGAGTCACGAGGCTTTAAGCGTACAGAGTTTGTGCGTAATAAAACTAATATTTAATACAACACTTTGTTCTGTGGCTTTATGCACTAAAATCCCGACTCCCGGTAAATGCCGGGAAAGTAATGGGACATACCTATATAGATTTACGCGCCTAAGTGGCTCTTTGGAGCCAATGTTTATATCTCCAGTTTCTGATGTGTTAAGAGGATTAGAGTCATCGACTCCCTCTGACGGGGACACTAAACCATCGCAGGTTAGCCCAAATCAGACGTTGGTACTCATTTTACTAACTTCGGAAGGACGGAAAGCTGGGTCAAGTTTGGCGGAAAAGATCACACAAATGTTCAGCACTCGGCTGAGCCGAGGTTTGAACCTGGGACCTTGTGGTTAGAAGACAGAGATCTTACCGGAGACATAACCGCGGAAATAATCCCTTTTAAGAGCCTTTGAAATTGTTACTTAATTCCGCAGCTTTTTGCTCGGGATCAGAGGGTCAAGGTTTCAATTGACCAGTGCACTATGTTACCAATTCTGGGAAGATGCTGATAAAAATATTGTGTCGATTATCAAATCGATCAGTTTGTTCTTGGTTAGACAAAACACGTGCATTTTCTAAGTACTCGTTTTATTGATCAGTCAACAACTATCGTTCAAATAGGCATTCAAAAGTCATGCGTGGTAGTATCTCTGTCATGTCGTGGAACTGCTTGAAACTGGAAAGAGGTCAGGGTCTGTATACCGCCCTGTCATTTCTCATCGGTTTCGGTTGCCTTCTCAATTATTTAAAGATCGAAGTGGCACAACCGTATCAATATAGTTTTGTTTGGAAAGTGATAAATTCTCTGAAAAGTTGTTGAGGCAATCGGCAGTCAGTTTTAATGATGATGCAACTGAGTTGGTTGCTAAAAGCAAGCGTACTAAGTCAGACCCCTTTGTTACAGACTTGATGGATTTTTTACTGTTCCCGGTGAGTTTAGGATTTTCTGGGGACTGGTGAGTTTCGAAAATTTCCCCATCCATTTTGTCCCTCCCTAACGTGGTGTGAGTTCTACTGACCCAGTCTTCTACTGAGAAAATCCAACGAATTTGTAAAAAATTGCCGACCTGGCGAGGTTTAAAGTCTTTTAAAATCCCTTGCAACTTGAAGCAAATCTAACGATGTTTATAGCACTGAAACCTTGCAATTAATTTTAGGATCAAAGTTGACCGGTGTGGCGTTCTTTGCAAGTGTATCGAACTGTCAGTCTCGTTTTGTTTATAACATGATATGAGGAGAATCTACCAACCATTGTAATTTTAAGGTGCCCTACTTCAAATATCTTTGTAATAAAAGTGTTGCAAAAAAAAGTTTCACAAATACTTTCGAATCTTTGTTTAAAATATTTTCCAATTTTTAGGTTCCGTTCTCCACCAAGTCTTGCACTTGTGGTCACGTGTTCTCGCGTGAACCAGCGCGCATTGCGGGTAAAAGGT
>JAODFW021493914.1:0-13884 GCA_027575235.2 Palythoa mutuki
ACTTCTCCCAAAAAAATCTCTGCACTCACAGTAGAAGCTGTTTGAGACACACTTTTTTCAAAAAACACGTGAAACAGCTAGCACGCGGTGCAATGGTTTCTGGGATAGATTCAATCGCTACTATCGGAACTAAATTCGAACTCCAGGTTTCCATATATCGCTCCTATCACTCCTACTGCTACCATCGCGAAACTTCAATCGCTACAATCGCCGAGATAGTACATAAGCGATTCCAGCGATTGCAATCGCTACTATCGCTCCCGTCGCTACTGTCGCGAACACTTAGGTTTCTATATAATCGCTACACTAATCTGTTGCAGGTTAGCCCCCAGCAGAAGCTGGTCCTCATTTTACCGATCTCGGGAGGATGGAAAGCTAAGTCAACTTTGGAGGAAAAGAAGGTCACACAAATGTTCAACGCTCGGCTTTGAAACCGGGACCCCGTGGCTGGAAAGCAGAGATCTTACCACTGTACCAAACCAACATGTCATCATATAAAGGCATATAGATTGATATACCATATACCGAACTGAGTAGTAGAGGTCTTACAGCAATTCCTTCTCAGTTGCATTATATTTCACTCTTCTTCACTTTTAAAAAAACACATTACTCAAATCTAATTACACAGATCTTAACACAAATTTAGGTAAAATTAACAAAACAAATGAAAAACGTAAAAATACAAGATCTGAATAATTAGGTTAGTTTATACAGAATACGTGGATTCCTTATAAAAATAAACTGCCCCAAATAGTATGAAATATCATAATATATTATTAATCAATTATAAAAATCTATCCTTATTTACATTAAACTATTAAGATACAATTCTTTAATACTGCTCTTAAATGATGAGAAGAGATGTTCAATTGTTCTGATGTCTAGTGGCAGGCAATGCCATAGGTCTACAATACGATTAAAAAAAGAAAACTTAAAAACATTGTTTTTAAAAACGACTTTCTGCAGCGTAGCTTCACTATTTCTGATGTTATATTTCCTATTTGTACAAAAATTTACAGGCGCAAAAATTCATCTCAAACTTTTATTTCATCTTATTACAAAAGTAAAGTGCGCTTAGCAAAATGGATTCTTGGTGATCGTTAAATAGAGTGCAATCAAGGCTGACTATGAAGAAAAACGTTTGTCCGTCTCATAAACGCCATTATAGCAAACAAAAACAAAAATGTCACTCAAATTATGCCTGGGAGGAGAGGGTTCGCGGCCTGGTACAATTTACACTGGCATAGGAAACTAGAAGAAGAGAATCAATGGTGAAATCCTAAAAAGCCACAAACGTAAAGAGATGAAAACTGGCATAGTTAGCTATCTGCTGAATCATCGGCGATCGTATGAATCATCCACATTTTCGACTTCGAAAGAGGAAACAACTTTTATTACTACTATACAAACATCAAGGATAGGTGTATGATTCAATTTATTAGTGGACTATTTGCAACACGACAGGCATGTTACATTGCTCGTGAGCTGAAGCAGCGAAGTGACTGCCTAACCGAATAGGCCTTTTGCAGCTGGAGGTCACATGGTACAAAATACTCCATACTGGAAGGCAAAAGAATGTGCAAGACTACAAGACAAAACACAATTAACTGAAAAAGTGTGATTCTCTTTGTTTTACATTTCCCAATGGAGTTTTGTCACATCCTCTACCCTCCAGTACGGCGGCGTGGTTGGTGCAGTGGTAAGATCTTTGCCTTCTACCACAAGGTCCCAGGTTCAATCCCCGGCTCAGCCGAGAGTTGAACATTTGTGTGACCTTCTATTCCGTCAAAGTTGACTCAGCTTTCCATCTTCCCGAGGTCGGTAAAATGAGTACCAGCTTCTGCTGGGGGCTAACCTGCGATGGATCCGTATCCCGTCCAGGTGGAGTCAATGACTCTCATCCGCTTAACACTACAGAAACCGGAGATAAGCACCGGCTCCAATGGGTCACTGACTTAGGCTCGTAAAAGAATTTAGCTAAATACCCATTTCGCCATCTTTTAGGGGTCAAATTTATTTCCTCCGACGAGTACCCCCAACGTGTTTAGGGCGAGTTTTCCCCACGGGATATAAAGTTAGGAGGAAAGTGCTGTTGAATGTTTAAAAAATGTCTGAGTCACTGACGGGAATTGAATCTGCAGCCCTCTAATTACCGGTCAGATGCTCTACCCACTGATGGAACGGGAACAGACAAGAATTTAACTTATGCCGGTTTGGTTCCCCGTCAGAGACTCAGAATTTTTTGGTCTGAGTATTCTGCCTTTATGACTTTATATCCAAGTTGCGAACTTCTTATAGAACAGGGAATTTTGTTTTCAAAGATTTGTACTTGTAAATCCTTTTATGTGCATTTCAAAAACGGTATAAAATTTAAGAACAAACTATAAACAATTTGAGGGTGAAGTCGCCATAAATATTAAAACAATAAGCCTTGGCAACATTTGAAAAAAGCGTTTATCTTGTGTTATTATAACAAAACCTCAAGTGAAGATAACAACTAAAAAAAATGTGCAGAATTTTGCTAATATTCTTGACAAAGGCTCGTAAATTTTCTAACTTTTACGTGGGATTTTCCGAGGGTTGAAATATATCAATTCATGACTTTTTACGCCCACGAAAATAGCTTTCAAATGAATGTGAGTTTTCTTACTTTTAGTAATCTAGCCGACTACTTATATATTCCATATTAACCTCGTGTGAGGTCCATATCATGAGATACGGACTCGTATCATTCTTATGTAGGTCCAGGCGCGGAGAGGAAGGGGTTACGAAGCAAATAGAAAACAAAACAATATTTTTGTAAAAATCCCGTATTTCAGCCAATGGCTGTGACGGTAATTTATAAAGCTAGCTATTTATCTAAAAAAGCCGGTAGATGCTGAATCAACAAGGCTAAAATAAGATATTTATTATATGGCATTTCTTCGTCATTTATACCGTAAAGCAATTCTAACTTGAATTTTATTTACCGTTAACTGTATTACTTAGCGTCTTTAGATACGTTTTGTTTTAAAATTTAATGGCTTCAGTTTAATTCGGGTATGAAACTTCACTTCAAAGGGCAATTATGGTCAACTGCTTGTCATAAGAGCAATTATAATTGGGATTTGAACATTCTCACGATCTGAAAAACATTTTCCGTCGACTGAATTTATTTGCCCTGAAGAAAAAGAAAACAACTAACAAGGGCAAAGCATGAAAGATGGCACCTCTCTCTGTAACGTAAGTTACGGATTTCTATTGATCAGTCACTGCGCGCGAAATTATTCGGTCATAGAATATAAACTTGCTTTATATCATTTTTTTTTCTATTTTGAAGTGTGCATTGGGTAAAGTTAAAGAAATAGGTGTAGAGAAAGCGAGTTTGATCATACCAATATATTTCCATTTAATTATATTGCCGCCTTAGTGTAGGAGAGAGTTGCTGTAATTTCTTTCAAGTGGTGTTGACATTTTCGTTAAATGTTTTGATGATAAATCTGAATTCTCGGAAAATTCTGTTCATGAACCTAGACTATTTTTTGTTTGAAATAAATGATGCTATCCTTGCCTCGGGTGGTATTTTTTTTTTTCGCGGTTTTACTATAAATACAAAATAAACAATCAATATTATGTTTAAAATATTTCACACATACCACAAACTATTTTGTACTTCTGATATTATATCGAATTTCTAAATTCATCATTTGATGAAATGAAGGACGAAAAAAGCAAATATTTGATAGTCTGGAAAATTTTTGCGACATAAAAATGTTGACAATTTTCTTGGCGTGTGACTACATGTTGTGTTGCATGCCTCACGGGTTGTCTCAAGAAAATATTCGCCTTCGTGCTTGCAATTATATATGTTAAAATTGAAAAGCGGAAAAAAACGAGTCGTTTATTGTACTCAAAGAACAATTCCAATTCAGTAGTAATTGGGTTGCATTCTCTACAAGTGCGCTCTTTGATTATCGAGAGCCCTGTTGGCATTTTAAACTCTTATCTCGACCAACCGCCGATCAATAATTGTTAGTTTTAAAACAAAGGTTTTCAAGTAGGCTGTCCGGGTCGTGTCACCATCTTGCTTTTGTGGGTTCCGACTGTTATGAATAATAGACCGGAAGTTTCAGATTTCTTATCCAAAGATGAATGGTTCACTCCCAGTAAAAGAACGTGATTTCGACTGACCGTGTCGTTCAGTTATATATTTTTTGGAGGAAACTCAAGCTGTTATAATTTGTTGACAGCGAAATTTCACTGTATGCCGAGAATAGTTCATCGACCACGGATCGTCAAAGCAATGGGCCGTCGGCATAAACGCCACTTCTTTAGTCAACTTTGTTGCGGCAGTGGTTTGGCAGAAGAGGTAATGTTCTTCGTTTGTTTTGTTACATGAAGTCTTTAAACCCTATACAGCAGCGAGAAAGTTCTTTGCAAGAAAATTATCAACTCTCATTTGCGAATTATATATATTTTATAAAAGCACTTAAGATTTTAGTCGTGCGTATACCAATGGTATCCAATCAATACAGATACTGCAGCTGTGTGCCTTAATGTGCGGTTAAATTATCGCAAGGACTCTTCGTTGTATTTTTAGTGCGAGTAATTAAGAGTTTCTCAAAAGCAAAACATTGGGGGTTCGCAGACGTGACCTGACTGTAATCAGGTCGAACCATCTTCATTGTAAGGCCAGAACAAAAGACCCGCTTAAATTCGCAACGAACTCTCTGAATGTTATCGAAATACTTTGTACATTATCGATTTTCCCACTAGTGGTAGAGAAATTAATCTATGAACGAGACATTCCTACCTTCTCTGGGTAGGATACCGGCTCACATATCGCGAAATAAGCAGCTTTATAATTCCAGATAATTCTTTCGACTCACAGTAAATTACGCACAAGATGCATGCTTTAAAACGCAACATACAGCCACAGAGGAAGCCAAGTATTACGCATTTCTTATGGGCGATTTAAACTTTTTACAGGCTGCACTGGGATGTTCGATTCCTGCCTTTAAAGGGCACTTTACCGGAACCGTAATAGCAGCGCCGTGGTTTGTGGACTTAACGCTATATGATGAAATATACATTTTGGAATTTTATGAATAGTTTTATATATTCATCACCTGTAATGTGGATGGAATTACCGTACTTCCCCGGAAATACTAAATCTCCTACGTTAAAAATTTTCCAGATGTGACGCAAATTTTTACTGCACCAGACATTTAGCTGCTTTTAGTTTTAAACAGATCATTCTCCATCCAAAAGAAAGGAACCTAATGGCTTCCAATAACTGTGTCGTTTTACTAATTTGTAATTTATGGCAAACTTATGACTCACGTCATTTGTGAAGTATATTTTTTTAAGAAGTACAACGTAGATCACGTGATACGTGTCGCAAGTAATAAATATATTTCAAGTTATTATTCAATTATTCCCGGGAATTAAATATTACATTACAGATACCAGTGAATAAAACAGATATCTATCTCAGGAAAAACATAAAAATAAAAATTTGCTCAGTGCAAAGGTTTACAGAGGAAATTGACTCACGTGTGAAACTAACAGCTTCTAGCCCCTAGAAATGAACCAAAAGTACTTATTCTTATTGGAAACATTTAACTTTTTTATCAATAATTATGTGTGTCAAAAAACGATACATGGGCGTTTGAGAGATGAATTTTATTTTCTCTTTTTTAAAAGCTTTCACTCCATCGCTGCGTTCACTCGTTGAAATCTCTTCAGCACTCGAGCATAAATGGTGTGCTGCACGCGCCCTTGAATATCTTTTAGTTAACGCATAGTAGTAATATTCCTCAGCAAATAATTAATATATAAAGAAATAATTGACATATTAAGATGTGAAAAAATCATCCTCGTTCCCAGGGAACGAGGTTGGTGAAAAAATGTGTTTCACATGTAAAAAGAAAAACAGGTTTATTGTTTTTATCTCGACAAATGAATAAAAGAGGATTTTGAAATCACAAGCTTTAGCCCGTCTGAGCTCTTTCTTAACTTGTTGTTGATCTGGGGAAACCTTTGCTTCTTGCTCTTCCCATATTTGGTTTTTGTTCTCATAAAAACGTGTAAGACCACCAACACAAACCATAACAGACTGTTTGCGAACTAGGCTTGAAGCTTCACGCATCATTTACGCATAAAAATTATTCTTGTGACAACAACAACAACAACACAAATTTATTTACATTTCGTTTTTAGAGAAATGTTATATTGTAGTTTTTAACCTCAATCTGCAGACAGTGCTGTTTCTTCCTTTGAGGACTCGTCAGTGCTGCTTAGAGAAGATTTTGAGACTGAAGATACAAGAGAGTTATATCTTCACGAGTGTGTATTGTTTTTGCATACCATTACCAGAGTGCTCCAACTCAAACGATTGAGCTATGCAAAATGCAAACTAGTATAAGTCACAAGATAGTCACATTGTAGCCTTTATATAGATATCTTTGTAATTGTGACTGTTTTTATTTTAGGCCAAGAGATCCGATGAGTTAAGTCCGATTTTACCGCGACTGCTGGCATCATCAGTTGGCAGTGAATGTGCGGCGTGTGGCGGAAAAGTGTTTATGGTTGAGCGACTTGTGGCAGAGAGGAAACTATTTCATCGCTCTTGTTTCAAGTGCTGTAAGTGTAGTGGATGTCTTAGACCTGGCACGTACCAGTATAATTCAGACACGGAGGAGTTCTGTTGCCTGTTTAACTGTGAGTAAATCTTTGGTTGTTTGATAAGTAGGTTTGTTAGGGAATTGTAAACCAGTTAGTATTAGAAAGAAACAATTTTTATACTTAATTTATAACGTAAATTAATTTCAATCAAATACATAATAGCGAAAGAAAAAGGAAAGGTATTTTAGGAGATAACATAGCGTTTTATCTAACTTGTATCGTAGTGCTTTAAAATCGCTTTTTTATAAGGACGTCTAATTTTTTGTTTGAGGCCGGATGTTTTAAATATTTTGAGGATTTCAACCTCGGCCGGATGGTCTTAAATTTAAAACGTTCTTAAACAATTGTTGGTATTGTGCGTGCAGTTATGTTTTCATTCGAGAATTTTTATAATACGGCAAGGCATTTGATGAGTCGCAGCGGTGAGGCAGCTAGTGTTTAGTTTTGACTTGCGCTAATAGTCGGGATTTTAATCCCCAACCGTCTTCAGTCTACTCAGCGAGTATAAATTAGATTCTTGCTTTTGCTAAGAGAAGCTAGGTGTCTCCAAAGGGGCTTTCTAAGAAATATTGACTGCCTTGAGCAAATAATTAGCCGTTTTCTATTTCAAAACTTGGTCTGTTGACTTTACTTGTTGGAATAATGTGCATAGTACTGATTTTTTTATGTTCGTTAGAACTTTTTTAATTTTCTCGGTACATTGATTTTCTGTAGTAAAGTTTCTGAATTTTTCAGAGGTTTGCGCGAGTCTTGTAAAATTTATAATTATTTGCGCGCGGTTTTAAAGTTTTTGTAACCTTTATAAACATGAGACGGTGATTTTTAAATTTGCTTAAAGCGAAGAGTACAAAATTCCAAGCCCACGCAAGCCATTATCAAACCCACTAATTAAACTCTTTTGTGACGTATCTTACCAAAACAAGACGCAAAACTTTCTAAACGTTCAAAGTCAAAGAATGGTGCCACTTTTCATTGTCGGGCACGCGCGAAAAATTCGCGCCGAAACACAAACACGTACGTGCGACATCCCTGCATGCCTCTCTTGACTTTGCTAACCACGTCAGTGAAGAAGCTGACAACGGATCAGTCAAAACACTTTTTTATAAATACTTACGTAATTAGTGTGTCCCTCAAGCTTAATCCTTCTAGTTAATTGTTTTGTACGTGTTCACTGGTAAAAAAGTTAATGAAAAAATCGAATTTTACAAAATGAATTTTATGTTGTTTGTACATTTTATGTGTTTCCCATGCATAGGACCACCAGGTTTTCTGGTCACGTTCATAACTCTTGTGATATGACTGTACCTGTAGGTCAGCGGGAAAATATCATCAGAATAAGCATGAAGCCAATTGCAGAAACGATCCCACCAATTATCGACTCGAATACACCCTCGTCACCTACTTCCCCGGGAGCTCACGGTCTTGACGGAACAACGTCTCTAGTACCGAAACAATTCAATGTTGTCAAGAAAAACGCCATTCAATTATCTTCCCTACCTCAAACTAATCTTACCAGACCGCGATCAAATTCGGATGATCTAAAACTCACTAGATCTAGTCAGGAATCGAGACGATGCAACACAGTCGGGCAGAGATCGGGGGAACGGAAAACGCATTCACGTAGCAAGTCTTTAGAACCGAAAAGAAATCGAGAAAGAGTTCGAAGTGAACCAAGAACGAAGCAGTCAGAGAAAGAGGAAGAAAGAGGAGAAGAACCTGTTGTGGAGCTTTCAGTAAATGGAACAGTTTTGAATTCTCAGTCACAATCAACTCGATTTGAACAAACGAACGAAGAGATTGACAGGAAAAATGAAGAAAGTTGTAAAAATGAACCAATTCCTCGATCTCCAAGATCAAAGACTAAATCAGTCCGAGGGAAGGTGATGGAGGGAACGGGACAGACTTCCGACACTTCACTTGATCAAGACAATAGAAAAACAAGTTCTGAGGAGGTAGATCAAAGCGATGATTCGTTTTCTTTTAAAGACGAGTTAATGAAAAGAGTAGGAGCGGATGATTCAACAGAAGACGATTCGAGTGTTTCGGAAGAACGTAGAAAGGTTTCTATTCGCTCGCGATCGAACAGTCAGTCAAGAAATGGCCGCTTACTTTCAGACGTTCCAAAACAAGATTCCGTAAAAAAACTGCGAGAAAAATTTCTTAAAATTGACGATATGTTGGAAGAAAAACACAGACATAAATACCAGAAAAAACAGCAAGATTTAAAACGAGAACTCAGAAGTGTTGCAGCCTGGAAGCAACTTTCGGAGGATGTCCAAGGTAAGTCTGCCAACAAGAAGGGACGTTTTAGAGTTGCAGATTTAGAAAGAACTCGAGGGAGTAATGTTCAGAGGCTGAAAAATAAGTTTTTGAACGAGGTTGAAAATACGGCATGCCCGACAAGAAAATCAATCAAAACATCAGAAGATTGTAACGGCCTTCAAAGTTCTAACACAACTTCACAAGGAGACAATTTGAGCAACAGCGCGCTTAGCGATTCGAGAGACTCAACAAGTAGTATGAGTGCAGCACAGGAATCTGTAAGTCCCATTACCGATGACAATAGCGAACAAGACTCAATGGCATCTGTTTCCGAGACCCTTGAGAATGCGTGCCAAGAACTAAAAGCAATGAAGCAACCTTTAGGAAAACACGACGATGCGTCCATACCAGCAACAAGCTCTCAACCGAGTCCGAAACGACCTCGAAAACATGAGGAACTAAAAGAAGAGAACATAGACAATACAAACGAAGCAACTGCTCCAGATAAAATTAAAATTAAATTCCAGGAGTCGCCATCTACGGACCCCCTTGATGACGATCTTGGGCAAAGACTGAGCCCGCAGGCAAGTCCAAAGCGGTCTCGTAAAAATATAGATTGTGAAGATAAAGAAGTAAATCTAAACACAAATCCCGCTAAAGTTATTAAACAAATAGAGATTAATTTTATTGGCCCAGGGTCTAAAGAACGTCGGCCATCTTTTTCATCTATTAAGTGTCAGGACAAATCCTTTCCGAATTCTCCCGACTGTAGTCCTTCATCTTCTCCTAAAGGATCACCTAATTTATCTCGTAAAACTGAGACCTTCACTTTCCAAGAAACCGACAATATCAATCAAAAGGATAACTCTGAAATTCTACCTCCTCAGTCCCCTTCGGTTGTCAGTTTAGGGTCTGGGTCGAGCTCTTCCTGCAGTACACCGAGAATGTCAATAATTATAGCACAAGAACCATCATCTACAAAGATTAACAGCAGATATTTTACCATTGAAACTTGCGCTCCTGAAGGATATGGGAAAGACGAGTATGCGATTGTGGAAGAAAATGACATGGGTATGGACGTAGAGGGTGAATTTCGATTTGACTCTGAAAATAACAGGCAGCGGAAAGCGGAGAGAAGAGCTTTCCGTTCGTTACAAAAAGGTGTCAAGGTGTGTTCGGAAAAGTCTGCTCTAGTTAAGGATGAAGAAATCAGGTTGTCTCAAAGTCAAATCGAGGCCGAGCTTCAGGCGCTTGAGATGATGCACAATGAGCTTGAGGAAAGAGGAATTGCCATGGAGAAAATTCTTAGGGGTAGCGCTGATTGTAAGTATCACCATGCATTTAAAGGGCATAGTCGCGGTATTGCGCATGTTCAAAACTGGAACCGAGTTTAAGCAGGAATAACAGTAAAATTATCTAAAAAAGATACTCTGATAAAATATGAAACAAAAAGGTATTATTGAAGAATGATGTAATAACGCAAACGAGATAATTGAAGGTTCAGAATACCCACACACCTTTCTCAGCATAAGTCTCATAAGTCTTCATTTGGACTGGAACACCATGCATTTGGACTGGAACACATTTTAGAAAGCTGTGTAGTTATTCTTAATCTTTAATTATCTCGCTTGCATTTTTACATCCATCGCCAAGAATCACTTGTTTGTTTTATATCTTATTGTATTAACTTTTTTAGTGTTATTTTACTGTATTCTTGCCTAACATCGGCTCGATTTTTGATCATGCGCAGAACCGTGACTATGCCTGTTTAAAGGGAACGTTTCGCCATATCAACAGACCTAACTTATTCTTAAACGCCCTCCTGTGGTCAGAGTAGTAAGGGGTGAGGAGAATTATCCTTAAAGTGAACGTTTTGCCTTATAGACAGACCTAATCTATATTTCAACGACTCCTCCTGTTGTCAGAGTAGTAAGGGGTGAGGAGAATTATCCTTAAAGTGAACGTTTCGCCTTATAGACAGATCTAATCTATATTTCAGCGACTCCTCCTGTGGTCAGAGTAGTAAGGGGTGAGGAGAATTATCCTTAAAGTGAATGTACCACCTTATAGACAACCTAACCTATATTTAAACGCCACCTCCTGTGGTCAGAGCAGTAAGGGGTGAGGAAAATTATTCTTAAAGTGAACGTTCCAACTTAAAGACAGATCAAATCTATAGTTAGATCCAGCCTCCTGCGGTCAGAGTAGTAAGGGGTGACGAGAATTATTCTTAAAGTTAAAGTGAAAGTGTCTAATTTAAGACAAACCTAATTTTTATTTAGATGGTGTGTCATGTGGTTAGAGTAGCAAGGGGTGAGGAAAATTATTCTTAAAGTGAACGTCTCAACTTAAAGACAGACCAAATCTACAGTTAGATCCAGCCTCCTGCGGTAAGAGTAGTAAGGGGTGTCGAGAATGTTCTTAAAGTGAACGTTTCGCCTTATAGACAGACCAAATCTATAGTTAGATGCTGACTCCTGCGGTAAGAGTAGTAAGGGGTGACGAGAATGTTCTTAAAGTGAACGTCTTGCCTTATAGACAGACAAAATCTATAGTTAGATGCTGACTCCTGCGGTAAGAGTAGTAAGGGGTGTCGAGAATGTTCTTAAAGTGAACGTCTCACCTTATATACAGACCAAATCTATAGTTAGATGCTGACTCCTGCGCTAAGAGTAGTAAGGGGTGACGAGAATTATTCTTAAAGTGGACGTCCCGACTTGTAGACACAACTAATTTTTAATTTAACGCTGCCTCCTGTGGTCAAAATGGTAAGGGGCGAGGAGAATTACTTTTAAAGTGAACGTTCCGACTTATAAAAACACCTAAGTTTTAATTTTAACGCTGCCTCATGTGGTCAGAGTAGTAAGGGGCGAGAACAGTAATTCTTAAAGTAAACCTCCCGACTTACGCAGACCAAATTTTTAATTAAACGCTGCCTCCTATGGTCAGAGTAGTAAGGGGCGAGAAGAGTAATTCTTAAAGTAAACCTCCCGACTTACGCAGACCAAATTTTTAATTAAACGCTGCCTCCTGTGGTCAGAGTAGTAAGGGGCGAGAAGAATAATTCTTAAAGTGAACGTCCCGACTTACGCAGACCAAATTTTTAATTAAACGCTGCCTCCTGTGGTCAGAGTTGTAAGGGGCGAAGAAAATTATTCTTAAAGTGAACGTCCTGACTCACAGACAGACCTAATCGATATTTACACGCCTTGACTAGTATTTTGCTATTTGTAATAATAATAGTAATATCTCGATTCTTTATAAAAATTGAATTGAATACAAGTTCCCCCGAATCTAAGCCAAAGGAA
Source organism: Palythoa mutuki (assembly GCA_027575235.2). Lineage (NCBI taxonomy): Eukaryota > Metazoa > Cnidaria > Anthozoa > Zoantharia > Sphenopidae > Palythoa > Palythoa mutuki. The sequence continues at coordinate 12,237 of JAODFW021493914.1, forward strand.
TGTACTCCGAGAGTAATATTTGGTACGTCTGTGTGCGGTCAAGTTGTTGAATGCAATAACAGTATTCTAATGTCTGTTGCCGACACAAATGTCTCGCGGAATATAAACCCCTTGAAATTTTTACCCCTCGAAATGCTTGCGACTGGGCTTATATTCGGGATTAACCAGAACACACTTTCTTTTATAAGAACCAGTAAATTTTGCCGAGGCTCACTTGTTCTTACTTTTTTGGCGACTTCAGCCTCAAGTTGTTCTTAAATTGTTCTTATTTCTGTGAGCGGTTTTTATGGAAGAAAAGCGAAATAAAACTTGTAAGGTATTAGAAAATGAAACGCCTTGCGCCAAACATGTATTGCACTGCTGAATTTAGAGGCGAACTACCTTCACTGTTTGTTGAGCAGCTTTATAGTGACTCTTTTTATGTTTTATCGCCAAGTTTTAGTCAATTTTGTACCACAAAAACATTTCTAGTTATCGAGCCTCAGCCTGAGCTTGTTCTTAAATTGCTCTTAAATTTTGGCAAATTTGAGCCTCGTTCTTATGAAAAAAAGCGCATAAGCAACAGTCGTTAATAGCAAAGTGTTCGCAAGGCGAGAGTTGACTGTGTTTTGTGCTCGTTGGCGCTTAGCGAGAGCTACAACTAGTTGTTATTACTTCCCTTGTCAAGCTGACCAGTATCCATAGAAAGTCTATATTATATTTTAGTATAAATCTACTAGCGTTCTATTACCAATGCTGTTCCCTGATTGGCTACCCTACCCACTATCTATTTTGTGATAGATAGTGGGTAGAAATTGTCAACAATATGACGGCCGAGGTTTCGAAGTGTGAGTGAAGACGATTTGGATAATTTACAGCCTTTTTTTTTAACGACTAGTAGATTTCTACTAAAACAATTAGATTATTCGCTTTCGATTTCTGTCGCGCGATAGAAATCTCGAGCTCATAATCTAATTGTTAATTACTGTATTTTTAATAGCCACGTCCCTTTTTTCCCTCAGGTTATACAATGCATTTTGAGAACTCGTTTTCTGGTACTACGACAAACATTGGTTTAGTTGGCTTTGCTTTCTATAATGGACTCTACTCCTATGATGGCTGGTTTGTAACAAATAAAATTAACTTAGTTATTTGAAAATGTGACAAAGTATCAATATTAGTAATATAGTAGCAGCAGTAAAAGTAACAGTAAAAGCTACAATAACAATAATACTAAACATCAATAAAAGGCATTCGGTTCAATAAGCGCGTGTGACTACAGCTTTAAAAGTATTGTATCAAAAAATGTTTAAAACTTAAATTAACTCTGGCTTCCTGTGCAAGATCACGCACTTACTTACTTACTTCGGCTTCATGTGCAGGGTTACTTACTTACTTACTTACTTACTTACTTACTTGGGCTTCATGTACAGGGTTATGTACTTACTTACTTACTTACTTACTTACTTACTTGCTTGGGCTTCATGTACAGGGTTATGTACTTACTTACTTACTTACTTACTTACTTACTTACTTACTTACTTACTTACTTAATTTACTTACTTACTTACTTACTTACTTACTTACTTACTTACTTACTTACTTACTTACTTACTTACTTACTTGCTTGGGCTTCATGTACAGGGTTATGTACTTACTTACTTACTTA
>JAODFW021494880.1:0-13882 GCA_027575235.2 Palythoa mutuki
GTATAGCTTGTCTCGCTCGTTTGTGAGCACATGTCATTTATATATCGAAGTTAGTCTCGCTCGTCTGAGAGCATTTTGTTTTAAGTAGAGAAATTTTAGTTAGGCTGGATATTTTGCTTTCTCGATGGGAGACAGACGCAAAAAGTTGGAGACTTGTTATCTATGGGGGGAGGTCTTTGTTTTGAAATAATGAAAATAAAATCTCAAAGGTAAATGTATATAAATACAGTGCATTAAGATATAAAAACCGGCACGAGTTAACGTTAGGCCACTGTGTGACCTCTTGTTTTTTTATTGAAACAACGCGTCGCAGATTCAGAGGGAATAAGACATTGACGTGGAGCAACAAGCTGTATTAAAATCTTGAAAGGTGAAATTAACTTTTTGATTATATCATTATCAACTTCTGAATTTTCATGAAATATCCGAAAACTGTTTTTTGAAAGTCTTTTTAAAATTTCAGCTTATATTGCAACGACCCCGCTTCTAAAAAGCATTGCGGTAAAGCCACAATTTATTTCTTCCAAAAGGTATTTATTGTAGAAGATATATATTTACTGGAGAAAACTTTTCAACTACTTTAGTTGAAGTGATTTGCTGTAATAAGGCCGGCAATTTTAGGATTTTTGGGGTATCACGTGATAAGTGAAATGTACAAGCTTTCCAACTGTATAACTGATACCAAAGTTAATAGTTCCCGACGTTATACTTCCATGCAAAGTTTCATCCAAATCAGTGAGATGGCCCTTACCAGCTCTGCATGGTTTTCTCGCGGAACAACACTTAAAGTTTTACTGACATATTAAATATCAAAACGACAGCAAACCATCATAAGAAATATGAAACAAATGAATTAACTTCACAATAGTAAATTGTTTTATGTAGCATGAAATTTAGGGAAAGTATGCCATAAAGCATGCAGACAAGTCGGAAAGAATACGGCTGACCAATATAATTCGTATTCACAAAAAAATATTCATCGCTTGCCCACGACCCAGTCTGTCCACAAATCGACTTCTGAACTGGCTGTTACACTAATGCCCAAACGTACTTGGCCAATCTGAGCACAGGAAGCCAGTCAAGATTAAAAAAAAATTAAGAACAAATTTTTTTGAAAAGTCGGCAAGTTTTGTTCTTCTATCGTCTCTTTGTTACTGTAGTCAACAGCGTATTATTGACTCTAGCAAGGTTGAAGATACAAACTGTCAAACCCTGGATGTCATTCGACCACTCTGCTTCTATCTGCTTAACAAATGAAGGCTAACTGAAAATAAATAAATTTTTTAGTTTATAAATAGAAAATGGGGGAGCATGTTAGACACTACAGACCTGTACAACAAAGAATGTGCCCAAAAATGCAGATAAGAAATGGAGGACGAACTCCACTTCCTCAGAAATTGCAGCCCATTAATTTATGAGAAAGAAGAGAAATCACAACATACCCTGGAAGGAGATGGTATAATGAATAAAATGAAAAGACTGTTTCTCAAAATTAATAAACCTATCAAAACAAACACGTAAGATTGCAACTTACGAAGTGAAAGTGAATGTTGTCATTCATCTAGATTGAATTCAAGTGAGGAAATTTTAATTCTTTTTCTGGAAATTTTGGTCTTAATTTTTCATAGACGTTTCGACTGAAAACATCAGTCTTCATCAGTGAACTGAGTTTGTCACGCGGTAGTTCACTATCACGTGACAAAGCTCGAGGAACGAAAAAGAGAGCCCAGTCCAAAGTGTGAGACAGAGAGAACCGGAGACCCCCCACTTCCCCCTTTAACTATTCAGGGTTAGGACCTCCATTCTTTTCCGAATCGCTTCCTTTATCCCCATTCTTTGCCAATCTTGTTCTTTATGTAGGATCTTGACTCCCTAAAGGACACGGGACACAACCTTGGAATAGTTTAGAAATACAATTTTCCCTGAAAATATAAATAGACTATTACGTTTTGAAATTGCAGCTAACATCGCTTTGAATAAAACTTTACAGTAAAATGTTAAGCTCCGTAACTATAAAAGCTAATAATTTAGATATCTATACACACTAAACGCAAAAAAAAATCTTCTTGTTTTTTTTGTCTTGAGTCTACCTTTACAGTGGCTACACCATTCTATAATTAAGACTTTCACATAATCAAGGTATGGAAATCCTAACACAAACTTTGTCTGTATAAAGGGTAAGATGTATTAAATCTGTAAATTGAAATCAAATTGTACCTGATGATTGAGTTATATTGGCAGGAACAGCAATAAAACTTGCCCTGAATCCCTGGTACGACATACTAGCGTCCGAACTAAACCTCACGTACAGGCTCCGCCCAGTAGAGGTAACAGCTAGGTTCTTGATATAACCGCAGTACTTGTCTATCAAACAGGAGCTGTTAGTAGGCCCGTCATTAATTTGCACGGAGTCGTAACTGCACTCTTCCTCAGTTTCCAAAAGGAAGGTGTCGAACGTCAATTGAACACGAAACCCAACTGGAACAGTTATTTTCCAAGAACAGAAAGCGTAGTTCGGATAGTTGTTAGGGTAGTTTGGACTTGTGATGGTTCCATTACTTGCAATTATTTCCTTCGTAACACCACTACAACCTGATGGGACTGAAATGAAAGATATTCTTGTCCTATCACATACTATCTACGAGATGTCTCAAAGTAAAAGCTTTTTAAGTTTTATTTTACATTTTAAATTAATAATCTAAACAACAGCAATATGAAAGAGACATTGAAGTAAAACCAAAGTACTGCATCAAGATTTTAAAATAACGTTTAAAAAGCACTTCTATTTTTGTTTTCAATTTTGATATATTCTTAATTTCTAACTTAATGCATAAAGTAGAGGAGCTACTTAAATGTAACCCCCTGAATCGAGGTCTGTCAAGCTGCTACTTGCTGAATTAATTACTAGTGTTGTTAAATTTAGAACTGTTTTAGTGGAGAAAAAAGAAGGAAATGAATAATTATTTGAATAAAAATTTTCTTACAGCATCCTTAACAACGGTGTTAATTGGTAAGCTATATTAAAAATGATGGTATTGGTCTGTAATGGATCACAGTACGGACTTAGTTTAAACCTTTTTTATCGTGACGGGAGGAGGGATACCTCCTTTCTTCCAATTCATCCTCAGTGCCTTTTTAAATATAACCTTTGGATGGTTTAGAAAACTTTCCCTAAATTATAAATAGACAATTACGCTCTAAAATTTCACGCCATTCTATAATCAACTTGTACACATAATCAAGGCATGGAAAAACTAACACAAACTTATCTGTATAAGGGGGTGCTGGATGTATTAAATCTGGAAAATAATATCAAATCGTACCTGATGGTTGAGTTATATTGACAGGAACAGCAACGAAACTTGCCCCGAATCCCTGGTACGAGTCATCTTCGTCCGAACTAAACCTCACGTACAGGCTCCGCCCATTAGAGGTAGCAGATGGGGGCTTAATATTACCGCAGTACTTGCCTAACAAAGAGGAGAGATCGGTAGGCCAGAAATTAAGTTCCACAAAGTCATAACTGCACTGGGAGCTACATTCCAAGTGGAAGGTATCGAACGTTAATTGTACACGATATCCAACTGGAACAGTTATTTTCCAAGCACAGAAAGCGTTGTTCGGATAGTTGTTAGGGTAGTTTGGACTTGTGATGGTTCCATTACTTGTCAATATATCCTGTGTACCTCCACTGCAAACTGTAGGAAAAACGGATATTAAATATCAAAACGACAGCAAGCCATAATATAAAATATGAAACAAATCAATGCATTTTTCAATAGCAAGTTGTTTTGTTTTCTCAGTTATAGACTGTACAATTAAAATATTGTCTTAATAGTTGTGATTTGACGTAATATTGTCTAGATTCCGTACTTTTAACTCTAGCAAGATTAAAGGAGAACTGAACGCTAAAATGGACTTTTTGTCGTTTAAATATTTAGGCATAGTAGAACAACTATATGAAGTTTTTTTAAGGTGTTAGCCGAGCAGTTCAGAAAAAAATGAAGGTTTTGTAACATATCGACAAGATTTAATCGGCAGTCCAATATTTGATGTTATTCAGAGCTGAAATATTGCTGCAAGATAATCAAAAAGTGCAGAGGTACGAACCATACTTGAGTACGAACCAACATGTGCACATGGGGAATACCCCGACCTTTTGGTTATCGTGTAGCCACATTTTAAAAGCTCTGAATATCGTTATTAAAGTCATATACAACCGCTGACATTAAATATTGAGCCGCCGAACAAAGCTTGTCGATTTGTTACAAAATCTTCATTTTTTTCTCGGTCCAATGCGATTATCTATACTAATAATTTTACCCAACGTAAATATTGTGAAACTCGCGCGCACTAAACTATTCACAGGTTTAATTTATCGAAATTAGCATAATCATTTTAGATTCAAAAAGTTTTTTTGTTGTTGAATTTAGCAGCCGAAACAGATTAAAGACTGATATAGCGCATTGTTACATACTCCTAAGTTTTATGTCTTCATTGAACATTGAAACAAGCCTTCCTACAATATGTTGGCAAAACTGGCAATAAATTAGTTAGCTTGGCTTCAAAACATTCGATAGACGATAGAACCACTCCAATTTAGTTGTTCGACTAATTACCCTTAATTCTAGGCTACTAAACACATGAAGGATGCAGAGGATGAGACTTTATAGCGTAATTGTCACTAAGCGAAATATCCAATGCTGGTTCACAGTGTACTAACAAAGGAAACACCTTACCATAGCCTTGTCCTTGACAGCAATCGATGCTGATCTTTAGAATTAAACTGAGGATGACGATAGTTTTAAGACCTTTAACTGGCATCTTACTCACAAGCATGAGGGTCTTACTGTGCTGTACATAGACGAAACAAAAAGAAAAACATGATGTTTGGATTCATCCCCCAAGTCATCAGAGAAAGTGATAAAAAAAAAATCGGAAAACACTATATAGTTAACAGTTCCCTTTTTATCGTTTCAAATCAAACTCCAGTATTCACCAGATAAATGAACTCAGTATCCTCTCGGCTGATCGCATCCGTTTCCAAATGTTTCTTCCCTAAGCCTCTAACATCATTTACTTCTCATGTGAACCAGTTTAGGGTTATAATTCGATGTGCAAATTAAAGAAACAGACTGAGAAACATTTGTAAAGACGTGATCAACCGATGACACTGATCAAGATTTTCTGTTTTCTTAATTTTGAAGGCAGGAAACTAAGCAGAGTAAATGAACATGCTGTTAATGGGTTATTAAGAGCAATGGAACATCATTGTGTTGGTTTTTGCCTAATTTTAAATTGAAATAATTTTTAGATGAAAACACATAAGAACATAAAAGCATGGCACGATACAAGTTACTGAAAATAGAATAATTCAAAAGTACATACAATTGTTTAGGATAAAACAAATACAGTCAAACAAAAAATAAGAATAGCAAACGATTAGTGGTAAAGGTTTAAGTTGGCACGATACAGCAAAATTCGAAATATAAAATCCTAGAATTATTGACGTCACTAGGCTGAATAGGTTCTTATATTTAAGGTTATTTGTTCACATGTCAGGCTGATTATGTTCTTGATATAGATTCTTATTTTCGATACTGAGATGTTTGTAGCATAACCTTTGGCGGTAATTACAGTTGTATACATATAAGTATTTTGCATTTCTAGATTTTTTAAATACAGTATAGCGTGTAAATGTTTTCATTAAGTGTAAAACAATCAACTTTGTAGACTTGATTACCCATACACTTTACTTCAGTCTATATTTTATTGTATAAAATGTATATCTTATATTTTCTATTTTCTATATTAAACTGTATCTTTATGAAAAGTAAATTCCTAGTGAATGAAAAAAAGTAAAATGCAAATGTAAGAAACTTATACACATGATTTTTTTAATCGGATTGTAACCCTAAAAGAGATTCTGGTGGAAAATTGATAAGGGTTTAAATCAATAATAAACTAGTTTTTTGTGTTAAGGCCGATAGTTGCCCATTCTTGTTATAGCCAGTAGCTAGAGAATAGTTGTTTAATCGCTTAACGGCTTAAATTCCGTTGTGAATTAAAGTACCCGGAGAAAATCCCTCGGGGTCAAACTGAAATCGACAGATAAGTCTCAGTCCATGTATGAGCCCAGGATTCGATTTGGAGATCACAGATGCGGGAGGCACGAGTACTTCCACTCGGCCATCCTGACTCCCCCGTCTGAAATTTAGTTTGTATCCTTGCAATTAAATCCATTTTTAAAAAATGACTTAAAAATTGACTGATTTAGTCAGAAGCACAAACACTTCAGTTGCTCGAGAGAAATAATTGCTAAAGATAGCAATGAGCTGTTCAGTTTTTTTACATCCACATGAAAACTACTTCACAAATCAGTTACGGTAAATGTTGTGGTAAGCAATTCGTTGTGGAGGAAAATTTTGTGAAAGATTCTACTTCAGCTGATTAGTAAGTTAGACATTAAAACATTTCGTAATCTAAAATATCCAAAATCACTCAATATCAGTTTTAACGGCCAAAACCTGTGTAAATCCAAACTTATGAAACGGAAGTATACTGCAGTGAGAAAAAATTCCAACATACATATAGGACATATAGGACGCAAAACGTTTAGTGCATTATTCCATTTTTTATAAATTTAAGAAAAGATAGACAACAAAATTTACCTCGTAACGAGGCTGTTTCAAGTCCAAAATCCCTCGTGTATTGCTCCATTTGGGGAACTAGCACTTTCAAACAACTCTTAATCTTTCATGATGTGCAGTTAGTTTTGTGAAACGTGTCAAAACCTGGTATTTTGCAAGTGGCCATATGCAGTTTTATAGCAGAAAACATTGCTCTTAGTAAAAAGTTTGCAATTGTTTGAGACTTCAAGCTTATCAAAAATTAGAATCAAACTTTGAACGAAAAAGACAAAATCGTGTTCGTAGGCGTCCACCTAGACCCAGCCTAAAATCCTAAGTCTTTTATAGATCCCTTTTTTAAGTACCATTTTTACTAACAAAACAGTTAACGTTCCCATTTGTACCGAATAAAAAAAACAATGAGAACAAAAACGTTTAGTTTTATCTCCGTTTTTAGTTAAATAAAATGCGGCAGTTCAAATAAATAAAATACGACAGTTCAAATAAGTGCATGGAACAAAACGAAAAACAAAACAAGACAAAAAAAACAATCGATTATCAGACCTTCGCAAGAAGACACTGACAGAGCTGTTGTCCAAACTACATCCACCTTCTTACTGAATCGTCGACTGTTAATCCCTTTTAAAATTTCTGTTTTTCTCTAACCTTTTTGAGCTCTCTACGTCCAAGTTAATGGTAGTAGTTATCTACTGAAAAAAAGTAGTCAACTCAAATGTGAGGAATCGTCGTTGGTAGATAGCCTGCAGGCACTAAGGTTGTTTTAAAAAAAATTGGTTTGAACGCTGATATAAGTTACACCATTGCCTTCGTCAATGACGTTTTGCCATAACTATTATCTCATTGGTTTGATGAGGGGTAATCAGAAACCCTATTGTCTTTCATCCAATTAAATGACAGCAATTCCATCAGTACAGATCTGAAATGTTTTTATAAAAACCAGCAAGTTAACTGTTTTTTGCATAAATTGTGCTTTAATAGTTCTTTTTAAACGGTTCTTATTTCTACAACGTTAATAACCATAAATTCCTTTAAGATTCAGAGTCTGTTCAGACTCGCTCTTTTGTCGTTGCGTTTGAAAAGCCTTGAAACACAATAATTATATACTTCCAATATTTCATAGTGTAATGATATAAGTGCAAATTTATGAAAATAAATTCTGTATTTTGTGACCAATAAGTCATGTCTTAACGATATTTGCTTCGTCCATCAACTGTACATGTTTACTTCACATCTGAAGCCGAGCCCCAAATGTTCTTAACATTGTTCATAATTTTTTAACAAAGTTGAGCCTTGTTGTAGATTGTGAAATTGTTCTTTGAAACGAGTGTGAGCAAAAATGAGATGTATGATTTTTTTTTCTGGAAATTATTGTTTTGACCATGTTCCTGTGCCGCATTCTAAACTAAATGTTTACATTTAAGTTATCTTAGTAATGCCGACCAAGGATATATAATGAATTGCTATTTCCATTTTAATTGTTGTCAATATTCTGTATTTTATTATTCAGAATGTTAATGATAATGCCTTCTGCACCTGTGAACACTGAAACTCAGAAAACCTTGAGGTTTGGTATTACCTTTTTCTATCAACAATCACTGCTTGTTTTTGTTTAAAAAATTCTTCTTTTAAAACTGAAATGCTAATTTTTTAAGCAAAAAGAGAGATTACTATTGCAAGAGATTCCGTGTTTGCAGTGCTGTATTTGCGATGTCCGAGCTAGATGGGACGGGTGTTTTATGACTTTCATCTCGTCCGCCTGTGTCTGGGTTTTTTTTCGTTTCAATATCCTCTTAACTTTTATTCCTCTGAGTTTTCTGATGTGGATTCTGGAGTTAACTTTCCCCTAAATAATTTAATTTTTCAATATAAGATTTTTTTTTTTTGCGTAAAAACACATTTTAATTTTATGCGTTTTTTTAGAAACGGAAACAGTGAAGGTTTTTTTCAGTACACCTGCTAAAAATTTCAGATCTTTTCGTCGTAGATGCATACAACAACTGTTAGCTACCCGACTTCGGAAGAGAAACAATTCTATTTTTATTCAGTACAGTTTGAGGCGAAGGTTCTATTGCGTACTTTAGTTTTATCTCACTACTGAGAAATGCGATCCAAGTTTTTGGCCCGAAACGACTCAAGCAAAATTTTTAATCCGAGACAACACCTAGTACTTTACTTTATTTTGTCCATGCCTGATTGTAATGCTAACGTTTCTAAACAATTCTAAACCCCAACTACAGTAGTTGACTTTAATTGTTTCTGACCAAATATACAATTCAATGAAAATCGCATCAGTGCCCAACAATCTAACACAACACAACAAGAAGATATATACCATGCCTCATTAGATTATTAGATTCGAGGTTTCTTAAACTGTGCTTTTTAGCGAAAAAACACTTGCAGAAGATTATCTAAGCACCTCGAAACGTAGTCAGAAAACAAAACTACCCCGATAAAACCAACGATAATTATCTAATCAACAGAAAAACAATTATTTCAGAAACACAATTAAATGTTTACTTTTTGCCGTATTTTTTACCCAAATCATTCTTAATCACGATTAAGTGAATCAATTATTTTGTCGTTCAAATGCTGCTTTCCTTTTTTCAGACTATGGAAATCTATGTATAATAATTTTATAATAACAAAAACTTCATTCGAAACCATCGAATAAGTTTGAGCCGCAATATGTTTGAAACTATAATCTGCAATATTAAAGATTTCAAAAATATTTAATATTCTGTGAATGTCATATTGGAATAATATTATTAATAAACCCAATAAATGCACTACAATGTTTTCCGTTCCCCGCATCCAACAAGAAAAGGATGCACATTAATGTCCATGATCTTTTGTGATGTTCTTTTTTGTTTCTTTGTTTTTTAAACAAACCATTTTCTAACTGAACTTTTTGTACTAACATATTTTGATGCTTCTTTGATTATCATTTCCTTGATAATTCGTTTGAGCAACTGTGTGAGTACTGGAGTTATCGTCTCTTCAACTTCATGCCATAAAAGGGTCGAAGAAAACAAGACAAAACGTGGTTTTCAAAGTGGGTATAATTGAAATGTTTTTCACTTGTCTTTAGAACAAATTTCTGAATAATGCATAGATGTTTGGTTCAACCTTTTTAGTTGGTCTGCAGTAAATGATTTTACAAGCCTCTTGATGTCTTTCTTATTAGTTGTTATAGATTAATAAATTTTGATATGCTCAGGAAATGACAACAATTTCTTAATTCCCGGTGTACATCAGGTGTATGTTTTTATAAAAAAAAACAGCAAGCTCACTGTGTCGCACAAATTGAGCTAAATATTTCTTTTTTAAAAATTGTTCTACATAATTAATAGTCAAAAATTTCCTCAAAATTTAGAGTCTTTTTACGTTGTCTTTTTTCAGTTGAAAAGTCCAACAATTCACAATACAATGATATTGCAAGTTCATGAAAATAAATTCTGTATTACATTTTAATAAAATCTGCTCTGTGCAGAAAACGCTTTACATCCGAAGCCGACACTCGATTGTTCTTTAACGTTGTTCATAATTTTTAAGTAAATTTGTAGATAATTGTTCATATGCAAAAGTGCGTGTCATTTTTTAAATATGCAGAGTTTTGATCTTGTTCCTGTGCCGCACTCTAAACAAAATGTTTACTTTTGAGTTTTCTTAGTAACGCCGACCGTGGATATCTAATGAATTGCTATTTCCATTTTAATTGTTGCCAGTATTCTGTATCGTATTATTCAGAATGTTAATGATAATGCCTTCTGCACCTGTGAACCAGCTCATAAAACCTTGAGTTTTCTTTTGACTTTTTCTATCAACAATCACTGTTTGTTTTTGTTTGTAATTTTTCCCTTAAAACTGAACTGGTAACTTTCTGAGCAAAACAAGAGATTGCTGTTACAAGAGGAACCGTGTTTGGATTGTTTTACCTCATTATCCGAGTGAGAGGGGGCGGACTTTATAATGACTTTTAGCTCAGGTCTCGTCCTTCGGTGTCTGTTTTCTTCGTTTCAATATTTCCTTAACTTTATTTTGATTCGTTTTCTGACTACTGGTTTCTGTTATTATTTTTCCCTAAGTTAATGTTTTTGAATTTAAAGTCTCGATGAATAAAGCGCATAAAAAGACATGACGGAAATGACCAAGGCCTTGTTTTGCACTGGATCACTAAATTAAATTAATTGACTTTTTCAGTTGTTTTAAATAATATTTAAAACAACTGAAAAAGTAATGTAATAATATTTATTATATTTTCAGCACACTAAACAAACTAATTTCTTGAGATGAGTATGAAAAATATCCAAAATTTATGCATGGTAAACTTCAGTAACTCTGTACTTATATTTATAAACGTTTTGCATGCAGAACTTTATTCAGAATTCTTGAAGCACAGTTTACACCTGATATTATTTCAAATGGGCGTTCCTGTAGTCAAGTCAATTTTTATTTAAACTCACACAAGAATAATAATTAACACAATTAAGGTTTTAAATATAAAGAAAAAAATCAAGAAATTGTGAAGGAAAGAAAGCTTCGATTGTAAGTTCATTTTGCAGAGTTTTGGAGACCTAAACAGTTCAAGAACTAACCGAGTAGGTGAGTAGGTATAGCTCTTACTGACAGAAACAAAGACAATAAAAAGTTACAGTTCGTATCACTGCATGCATGGGTGACAAATTACTCTTTAATTTTGACGTGAAATTTCATTCGTAATTTGTAGTTTCACATGTGAAATTACAAAATTGCCATGGCAACAGTTTCAAAATTGGATCCCCAGGTGGTAGTATACAGAATATTAGTTTTAAGATATATTTGAGTACATTTTGCTCTTTCTCTTTAGCATTTTAATAGATTGATATCAAATTTTGCCAAAGTGTTCCTAAGATCAAACACCTATCGGCACCTCAGGTGCAATGTGTCCATGGAAACCATACATCAAAATTAGTATAGGTAATCGAATGGGGCCGAGTCCAATTTGGGAAAAAATCACGCGTCGTTTGGCCAAACCAGAGCCTTTAAGCGAGAGCAATTCTTTCAATTTGGCCAAACGAATTGTAAGTGACTTTTTTCCTAAATTTGAGGAGGACCCATTTGATTGCCTTTTAATAATATAGGGGAAAAATTATTTTGAAATCAAACTTTCTGAAAGGAAAATGTCGAGCGGTGAGGGTTTTGAACAATCAGGAAATTGCCGTGGGACAAAACAACAAGTATTAAACAGTAGTCAATGGGAAAAAAGGAAGTAAAAAAACAAAATATGTAAAGGAATCGAACAATAACAATTATAAATACTTACTTTCCACAGTTTTGGCTTTTCAACGGTAAATGAACTTCAGTTCAAGACCAAGGGAAAATTACTGAAAACGATCCAATATGAAAAAGTACGACAGCAATGAATGGTCAATGCATTTGCGTTTTGCAGCAGCAAGTATTATTCGTTAGGCAGCTTTTTTTCAAAAACTATCAATTCGTAATAAGAAACAACAGAACTTGTTGTCCAAAAAATGGAGTAAAATACAATTAACCTCAAACTTGCCGTTGCAGTGACAAAGGCGCGAAGAGCGGCGACGTGTGTCGGTGCGAACGCCAAAAAGCGCGGGAATTCACTCGACTGTAAAAAAATGACAAATGAAACGAGAAACAATCGCGAGGAGCTTCTTGTCAACTTTGCTTTTTAAAGAAGTTAAAGTATTTAAAAGTTTTGTTTTTGTTGAACCGAACTCTAAGAACGACGTTTTTTTCTTTATCTTCAGCAGTTCGCCGACAGTTCGCCTCAGTGAAATTTGCCCACCGGCGATCGACCACGAAACCGAGTTGATTGTACATGTGAAATTACAATTGCAGGGCAATTACAGATAAAATTGAGGTCCAAATTCATGGTATAATTTGTCCCCTATGTTCTTAAGTCATATATATCAACTTTAGGAATATTATTCTTAGCAAGTAAAATACTAACAGCAATGAAGGTCAAAAAAATTTGCTTGGTAAACAAAACTTTATTTATTAATAGACTTTTGTTATTTGGCCATCGCAGTTTGATCAAAAATATAATAGAACGAGCAGTGATAAACATATTCTTTGAAAAATTCATTTAAAAACTTGACGTTTTGCATGTTACAACATACATTTTCAAAAGTATAAAACCGTTAAAATTAATTTTGTATTGTTTTTTTTTTCTTTTTAGGACCCATTCCTCTCACTCTGTTTTGTGTTTTTTTGGTATATATATATATCCTATTTCAAATTTTAACGGTTTTATACTTTTGAAAATGTATTTTGTAACATACAAAACGTCAAGTTGATAAATGAATTTTTCAAAGAAAATGTTTACCACTGCTGTTTGTATTATATTTTTTATTTATTAAAGAAAGAAAGGAAATTTGATTACAACCGTTTGTCGCTGAATAAGCACCAAAAATGCTATTTCCATAGCATCAAAAGTCAAGTTTCAATATTTTTTAAAATCCTCTTCGTAATTTATAGATTAGTAAGAAATGAACCAATATTCAAAAATTTGTCAAGATTGCATTTATACAAATCATGTTATGTGTTCCTGAACTTGACAATTATTAGCAACCTTAAAATGGAGAAAAAAGCCCTTTTTCCAAAGTTTATCATTCTGAACCATAATGTTTTATCACAGAAACATTTTTCTTTTTGACTCCAAGACTTTTAGGGATATTATTTACTACTCTACTAAGCATAAAATAAAACTTTTCTGTATATTTTTTAGCCAATCTTACCCAAATTCCCTTTTTTTAAAGTCTAACAGTATATTAATTCTCTTCATCTGCAACAAAAGTTATTGTAGCAGTTCCTAAACTTATTGGAAGGTCAGAACTTTTTCACCATTGGCTGCACTAGCTGGCCACCCTTTTCCTTTTCATTGAAGGTTATTTGTTTTTCTAATGCTCTAACTGATATTTTCTTGACTGCCAATTGTTAGCTATTTTTCAGAATAATTTACCAATTTGGGTGTGTGATGTTGAATTTATGTATACGTTATCATTCGTTTAACGTTAGCTCTGCTAGTAAAGAAACAGGAGGTCTTCTATAACGGTGTTCAGGTCATTGAAAGTACTAGTGCAATTCAGTTTATCAGAATACCAATATATGCCGACCATTTGATATATCTACTAGTACCATCTATTTCAAAAGTTCATTTCCTTGAATCCGAAGGATCTGTTAAGCGTTTTAATTGTATACGTTTTTCGTTGGAAGATTTT
>JAODFW021495848.1:0-13876 GCA_027575235.2 Palythoa mutuki
CTTAGGTTGCCACTTAGGTTGCCACTTAGGTTGTCACTTAGGTTGCCATTTAGGTTGCCACTTAGGTTGCCACTTAGATTGCCGCTTAGGTTGTCACTTAGGTTGTCACTTAGGTTGCCATTTAGGTTGCCACTTAGGTTGTCACTTAAATTGCCGCTTAGGTTGTCACTTAGGTTGCCACTTAGGTTGTTACTTAGGTTGCCATTTAGGTTGTCACTTAGGTTGCCGCTTAGGTTGTCACTTAGGTTGCCACTTAGGTTGCCACTTAGGTTGTCACTTAGGTTGCCATTTAGGTTGCCACTTAGGTTGCCACTTAGGTTGCCACTTAGGTTGTCACTTAGATTGCCACTTAGGTTGTCACTTACGTTGCCATCTAGGTTGCCACTTAGGTTGCTACTTATGTTGTTCGCGGGCTTACCTAACCACAGGTAGCCCACGCCTCCGTCACGATAATTGAACGGCAACCGAATTTAACGAATAGTATGGGAAATTTGAATTTTGTAGATTTTTGCTCCGAAATCAAATAAAAACGTTCATTCAACATCCTGTTCTTTAGTAATCATGATTTTTTACATTTATATTGCTCTTGGGGGGAATCAAAGCACTTTCTGAGGCACAGCCAGAAAAAGTAAATGGGGAGGGAAAAGAAAGTCAAGGTATGAGACCCAGCGAACAACCGCTCACACAATACTGCTCGTGAATCCCCAAAAATTACTATTCTTTCTTTTTTTTTTTAAGACTCTAAAGTGCGGGACAAAACGCTGACACTCAGTACACATACCGCCATTGGTCCCAAAAACTAAGGGTATGAAAGAACTTATCTTGGCATCTAGCATTCGTTGATATTAGCACTTCTTCTCATTCTCTTATTATTATTTAAAGACTGTGGATGTCGGCTTGCATTGGTTGCAATTAGAAATAGTGTGTATAACTCTAACATCACATTAAATGCCGTTACTCCTCCCAGAATTCCCCATGTCTTTGTGCCCAATCTTGCTTTTAAGCTTTTAACAACGCTTCTCAAGTTAAATCGCTCGTTGTCGAGAGGTTGAACAATAATAATAATATGATAATAGTAATAATGATAATAAATTAATTTATTACATTATCACATTTTTGTTAAATCCATTTAACGAAAAAAAGTGGTTATTTACTCAAATTTTCATTGCAACTTTGCTTATGCAGAGACGCCATGGATCTCCACCTAGATCACTAAATAAGCCATGTATCATTTTCTGGACATGAAATTTTTTTCCTTTACTAATCGGAATAGTTGTCTACATGTAAAAGCTGTGTGAAAAAAACTAATGTGATCTTAAAAATTTAGTGACAATTTACGACAAAAAAATGTTTACTCACAAAGTATTTTCATAGTATAACTGAAATTTTTAAAATATTTACATTGCATGTGGTGCTATAAGTTAAGGAGTAAACAATACCAGGCAAATAACTTATTACAAAAGAGAGTTCATTAGAGTGTATTATTTTGTTTTATTATCTTGTATGCTAATTTTCATCACTTAGTAAACTTGGAATCTCTTTTGCATTAAGTTATTTGTGCGGAACCCTCAAAGTGCCATTCATACTTTTTTCCGTGTTGATGATCTTTTTCAGGTTGCGACTTACTTTGCTACTTAGATTGGCACTTAGGTTGCGAGTTGCGACTTAGATTGCTAGTTAGGTTGCTACTTTGATTGCGACTTGGGTTGCGAGTTGCGACTTAGGTTGCTACTAAATGCCTATTGTTTACTCTTTAACTTGTAGCACCACATGCAATGTAAATATTTTAATCCTGAAAATAGCATCGAGAGGATGCCCAAACGTAGAATAAATCTTGCCGTTTTACTTTATCTTTCGTAATTAACTTATATGATGCTAATAGTTCTTGCTATCACGATCAAGACGTTTACTCTCGTGACTCTTCCCCAATATCTCCATTGTTGAAGCTCTTATTAATAAAACACCGTCTGGAGATCTTTCCACGTTTCCATTCACAACAGTCTTTTAGAGGGAGTCTTCAGACGAAAGGCATTGTTCTTGTTTTGTTTGGAGTAAATTCTCTCCCGTTATAAAATTGTAGTAAACTTTTCAGTGATATTCACGACCACCGTGTTAAACTTTTTTTTTCCAGTTTATGGTGTGTCTTTCAGTAACCATGAAAAAGGTCTAAGTACTTCCATTTGTTGTATGAACTCTGCATGTAGATGATACACAAGGAAACACTCGTACTAAAGCCCTCCTGTATGTTGTGCTAAACGCAAACCATATAAGAGCATTAGCTGCCGAATAAATGATTGGAAGTGGCTCTGCGTAGAAGAGGGCCAGAGCAATAGAACAATTCGGGTGAAAAAGAAACGCCCATCTTAAAACATCAAAGGTTCCCCAACAGATAAAAAATGCTGCAATTATCGTCAGTAAAACGTTTGTCAATTTCTTGTTCCTTTTCCTTCGTTTTTCTTTTTGCTCAAAGGAGACATCTCCGGGAAGATTTGGTTTTCGTAGTTTGAAGATTATGAATCCGTACAGAACAATCATCAACAGCATTGGTAGTAGACAAAACATTGTCATTCTTAACGTAAAATACTGCTTTACTTGCCCAGGAGTCAGTGTGTAAATGCATCTACCAACGGGTTGAGATATCTCCCTCAGGATAACTTCTGGAATTTGCGATAGCAATGCTACAAACCACACAGCAAAAATTATCAAGATGCAAATCTTAGAGCTTTCCAGTTTTACATTCAGTGGAAAAACAACGGCGAAAAATCTATGCAAAGTTATTGCCACTAGGGATTGCATCGACACAGCTATTGAGACATATTCAAGGTAGGGGGAGAGTTTGCAGAACACAAGCGCTATGCTGTCGCTGAGTTGCAAGTGGTACATCGGACTGCGGAAAAATAGCAGGAATAATAGACGCAGAAGTGGAATGAAAATATCTGAGACGCTCATGTTCAATGCAAAAGAAAAAACTGGTGATCTCAAATCTTTGCATTTGAAAAATACAGCGATTACAAGACCGTTAGCCACCAATGAAGCTGGGATCGTGATTGAAAGCACACCCAGAAGAATTGTGTCGATTGTGTAAAAGTCAATGCCACATAGTTGAGTTACTACGGTCGCTAGGGTTCCATTGAATGAACTGTTCACATATTCCATTGCAACGCACTTGTGATGATTATAAACCTATAAAGATTTAAAAGTTCAAACAACAAATTATAACAAAATACAATTTACACGAGGTACTTCAAAACAATCTTTGTTTACAAGAATCTTGCAAATGAAAATTTTTAAAGTAAAAACCAAAAAGAACAAGGACAAGAGCAAGAGCAAGAACAAGAACAAGAAGAACAAGAACTAGAACAAGAAGAACCAGAACAAGAAGAACAAGAACAAGGTTAAGAACAAGAAGAACAATAACCTGAGAGCAAGACAAACAAGGACAAGAACAAGAACAAGAACTAGAAGAAGAAGAACAAGGGCAAGAACAAAAACAAGAAGAACAAGGACAAGAACAAGAAGAACAAGAGCAAGAACAAGAACAAGAACAAGAACTAGAACAACAAGAACAAGAAGAACAAGGACTAGAACTAGAAGAAGAAGAACAATAATTAGACCAAGAAGAACAAGATCAACAAGAACAAGAACAAGGTTAATAACAAGAAGAACAAGGACAAGAACTAGAACAAGAAGAACAAGAACTAGAACAAGAACAAAAAGAAAAAGAACAAGAACAAGAGCAAGAACAAGAACTACAAGAACTAGAACAAGAACAACAAGAAGAACAAGAACAAGGACAAGAACAAGAAGAACAAGAACTACAACAAGGACAAGAACAAGAACTACAACAAGAAAAACAAGAACAAGAAGAACAAGAACTACAACAAGGACAGGAACAAGAACAAGAACAAGAACTAGAACAAGAAGAACAAGAACTACAACAAGGACAAGAACTACAACAAGAACAAGAACTAGAACAAGAAAAACAAGAACAAGAAGAACAAGAACTACAACAAGGACAAGAACTACAACAAGGACAAGAACAAGAAGAACTACAACAAGGACAAGAGCAACAACTAGAACAAGAACAAATGGAGTCGCCGAGGATTCAAAGAACGCGTATTGAAGCCAAATGAGATAAACATATAGTTAAGAACAAGAAGAACAAGAACTACAACAAGGACAAGAACAAGAACAAGAAGAACTACAACAAGGACAAGAACAAGAACTAAAACAAGAACAAATGGAGTCGCCGAGGCTTCAAAGAACGCGTATTGAAGCCAAATGAGATAAAAATATAGTTTTATTTGAATAATGTGGCGTTATGTGAAGCCAAGCCTATTTTTTAATTAAGCCGTATCGTAGATGAAGCACTCGTGCGCGGCCTATAAACATAATAATGTGCTCAAAGATATGCCATGCGTAACGGGAAACATTTTTTCACGTACGTGGATTAAATTATTCTTAGACAATTAATTAACCATTATATCAAAAATTTATATAGAACAATTAAAATTTCAAAACACCTAAAGGTTAAAGCTGTTTGAAGCAGTTAGAAGACAAAAATACAAAAGTTTGTGATTAAAGTGCTGCGGAAACTTTCCGCCTTGTTGGGAACTAAACTAAATTTCAAGTTCTGAAAAATG
Source organism: Palythoa mutuki (assembly GCA_027575235.2). Taxonomy (NCBI): domain Eukaryota; kingdom Metazoa; phylum Cnidaria; class Anthozoa; order Zoantharia; family Sphenopidae; genus Palythoa; species Palythoa mutuki. The sequence goes on from JAODFW021495848.1 coordinate 4,644, forward strand.
AAGAAGCTCTTATAATGCGACTAAAAATACAACTAGTTGTTTTAACCTTTTAAAAAATCTGCTAAATGAGAATTCTTTTGCTTTCAATCGCAGTGATAGTTGATTTTGTCAGATTGCAGACAGTTAAAGCTTTATTCTGCATCCTGCACTTCAAATGGCGCATATTTCTCAAAAGGTTCACCGAAGAATACCAGCTTTTTAACTAGTGTTTCTTTTATATATTCTATTTTCCAAGCAAAGAAAGCAGACAGAAGCTGTCCATATTAAGTTATAAAAGTAGTAAGATAGTTTATAAAGTTTGCTATACATGCATGAACAGTATCTTTTTGCCGCCTTACCGATACACAAAAAACTTGGTAATAACAAACTTTTCTTAAGATAGCGCCCTATCATTTAGTACAATACCCTCAAACAATTCCAACGATCTTATAAAAAAAAACCGAGTAACAAAAATTATTACTTACTGAGCCCTTTTAACTTTAACTTTAACTTTGACGTTGAAAGTGAAGAATCTCACAGAAGTCCAACTGATCTGGTAAATGGCCCAATGTAAAACCCAGCTGCGTTAAGTTTGCTTTGGCAGCTTATGAATATATGTAGACTCGCCCAGATTTTATTTTAGAGTACTGAACTTGTACAAGTTATTGTTATTCAATGGAATCCCTTTGAAAGCGGAAATAGATTGATATTTTTGTCTCAAACTGAAAAACACGTTTTATTTACTTGCTCAATATAACTACAACACGTCTCAAAAACAAAAGCTTATAGCCTTAAAACAGTTTAAATAACACTTAATGTGGGCCTAAAGTGACGAAGGCAACTATTAACGATATTGCTTTAAGGAAAATCTTTGTCCATTTAACTTAAGTTTTCGAAAATAAAATGAAAAGAAATAACTTTTTGTTAACCTAAGTTTATTTTCGTTATTGAATTTCTTAAAGATTGTTCATGAAACAAAAGAAATGTGATGAGGTGCAGATGATTGCCATAACGATGTATCAGAACGGGAATGAAATTTAGAATCACAGATAATAACCTAAGTATTGAAAACAGATAAAACTGGTTCAATAAAAATATTTCATTTGTATTAAGTTTCCGGACATCATTCTGTAAATACAGTAGTGGTTAAAAGAAACGCAAGCGAAATACGCGAAGTTTCGAAGAAATACGCAATATTTAGACAAAATTTCAGACGACAATTTTTTTGTGAAAAATTTGCAAAACCTGTAAAAACGTCGCCGAAAAAGATACAAAATTTCGCTGAATTTTCGAAGAAATTTCTTATAGAAACAATGAACGAAACGAAACGAATCTTGCTTGCGTTTCATTTTACCAGTACTGTATAGCCCGCATCAAACCATGGCGTTTATTTGGCTTTAAAGAATTAATGAATTTTTCAGAGAATGCTTAGCTTGATGCAACTCCACTAAAGCTCAGCGCGCACAATGTTCGCTATTACAATTTGCTTATAGATGCAGTTTTGAGTTCATTGATGTAATATTTTACCGTCACACCACGTATCACGAAGTTTCTACCATTACGGCCAGCACGAGGAGTACAAATATTGTTTTTTTCCTCGCCCTTTTTCTTGCCAAATTTAATAAGGAAACAAATGCTGGGGTGATTAAAGCAATTTTTTTGCCAAAACCTTGAATCTGTTGATGAAATTTCTTTTTACAAAAGGTCAACTTATATTACGCGGCAAAGACAGTACACTTGTAAGGCTTTGTAGCAATTTACAACATCAATGGCAAAAACAAAAGGCTCAAACAAAAGAACACAACAGTTCCAACATTGTTTGATTAACAATGCTGGGAGTTGCTGGAAATTGTTGCGTGGTGCATTCAAACGAACGCAACAACTCCCAACATTGTTGACAATCGCCTAAAGAAGCAATGCATTCTGGTCAGTAATCCTGCAATGCGCGTGCGCAGACGTGTACAAGAGGCTATCATTGTTGTGAACTCCATGCAAAGGGGTGCGGGGACTTAAGTTGCGCCGAAAATTTGACCGGTTTCAAACTATACGCAACCCATGAAACAACTCACAAGTGCCAACATTACCTGCTTGCAACGGACGCAACATGTTGCGCCCAACAATTTCGTAGGTTGCTGGACAACATAAGGGCCGTTTTTATTTCAAATTCACTGGTTTCTAAGACCAGAAAATGTAAGTATAAATAATTTGGAATAAGGATAAACTGTCTACCCACAATGCTGTTTCTTTTCTACGAAAAAAGTTCCAAATGACATCACAGAAGTCCAAAATGAAAAGCCGACTTTTTGTAATTAAGTTTCGTGACATTTATTGTCGACTTGACCAGTTCAGTGATCAAACACGAGCGGTTATTGTGTGTATTTTCTCTCGTTTGAAGGTTTTAGTAACCACAGAATGTTAAATTACTGAGCGGTTTACAGTCTAATATGTGCTATCGTGAGAAAACTTCAAAAACCTCTCTTATGAATCATAATTACGCTTAGTGAGAGACAGAAAAACATGTCGTCCCCGCTCAATAAAAACACCAAGTACCTCGTTAACAATAGTGATTAGTTTCCGGGTTTTTATTCCCTGAATTAATCATACATTAATATAGTCAAACACACCGTTTTTGTCAAATTTCGAGACATTTTAGTTCATGAAAATTTGGAAATTTCCGGTTCCCCATTATGGGGACCTACATCGGTAAATGAAACTGAACTCGTAAATATTTCCAGATGTTTCGACAAGGTTTAAGAGTCGGAAATTGAAAGCTGCGAGAGAAAAGCTGTTTTTAGAGCTAGAAACTTTAGTTTTAGTGAATTCTAGGAATTTTTGAAATTTTTCATTTGAGTTAATATTTAATTGACAGATGCCAAGCCGTCTGCTAACCTTTCATTTGTTAGAAGCCATGCACGTTTTGGCATCCGCCCTCAAACTTTTTCCTTGCTAATTCTCCTTTACTTTTCTCTTTAAACTGCCTAAAATGTGACTCTAATCCCCCCTCAACAGAAGGATTTGCTTATAAACGTTTTATGACTCTGCTTTGATATAAGTTCAGGGTTTTTTGGTTAAGTTTAATGACTGGATAAATTAGAACAGAAGAATTTAGAAGACGCTTAATGAACAATACATGAAAGCTTTCGTTTGCTGCTGACTGTAAATTGCGTGAAATGGCTTTTGAATGAGGTGGAAACTATACATTTTTTATGATATTCATGTTTAGTTGTCCATTAAAGTGTCTCAAAATTAATGGCACTTGAAAACCACTGAAAATTATATTGCAATTGGAGAGTCAGGTTTGCTTAAACGTTATATCACTTGTGTATCTCATTTTTACGAAATTTACGATGAGAGAAAAAGGCGGGGGATTGTCAGCTACCTGTAGCAGAGCTCTGCGCCTTCTGTATTAAATTCTGTACGGCTCTATTCAGCATGGATTATTGCAGACTTCTCATCCTCGAGTCACAGGAAATCTGGATATACATACCAAAATATCTGGAGACTTCTATGTTCAGTAAAAAAGGGAAACTTTCCTACTTCTACTATGATATCCATAGTGAAAATCAAAAAGACAGGTCGTTTGTTTGTGTAGAAATCAATATATATTCAGTACGGGTTTAAGATAACACAACAGCTCTAATACATTTTTAATGAAGTGTTATTTACTACAGCTGTCTGAAAGGAAGTTAATGGCTGGTACTCTGGCAGCTTTCTTCACTCTCTAGTCACTTTTCTGTAGGGCAAAACTTGCAGGAATGGACTTTTCTGTATTCTCAGCATGCAGCTTTGTGGCTATCATGTTTGAGAGTGTATTGTCAACTTTCATAAAGCATCCACTTTCTGTTTTTTGTTTGTTTTAGATTTTGGGGAAAAAAATCAACGAGATTTAAAAAAAACTGTGAAAGTCTCACCGTAAAATCACAAGACGTAAGATATCTGTTATTGCGACAATAACAAAATAAATTTGTAAATGCGAATGGCATTTAGAATTATATATGATCAGAATTTACAGTTCCACTATCGTAACTGATCGGCCGTATCTCGTTCCGTCATTCAGTACTGCTGCAAACCAACACATTTTCTCAGGTTTTGAAGTCAGTGTAAAGGCCGTTAAAAAAGCATAAAAAATCGGATCTGGGTCAGGTAGTTGGAATTATTGATTTTGCGCATCGCCGCGAAAACGAATTAAATGGGGGTTTTATACTGAGCATAGGCCTGGGTTCTGCGTCCATATACAAGTTTGAATTAAGAGACATCGAGAAATTAAATACATTTGATTCAAATTCTATTCCTGTGACAATTTAGGTACACATATAGTTATCTATTCAGGGACAATTGGCACCTGTATTTCTAACACACTTCGTTCGATAAGTTTGTTTTAAATTGAATTTTGTTTCAACCAATCGTTGCCCAGTATTTGAAGGAAACCAGACTTGTAGCTGCGAGGTTCTCTCAATATTTAACTGTAAAACCTCATTATCACTGCTATTTATTGAAAACATTGACGGATTCATTTAGAGCTAATTAAAAATTAATATATTCAAATAAATGCTTCGCTTTTATACTTCGTTAAATTCCAAACTTATCCATATTTGTGCAGAGAAAATCCAAAAAGATTGCCAGCCATTTTGATCTCCATCGGAACCGGTAACTTAAGTGGCCGTCTAGTAACAAGGTAATCAGAGATTTTATGTTTCAAACACGTTGATTCTTTTTTCTATTTTTTTGTATGTTTTCAAAAAAAACATTAGAATTTTCAAGTTGGTTGAGGGTCTCAATTGAGTCAGTAATCGTGGACTGTCAAACGCATTAAATTCTAAGTGTCAAGCATAAAATAGATAAAGAAATTCATTGTCAATCATCAAAAAATTTTACTTTCAGTCGTAAAACGAAATTTTTTACCGTTAGCCGTCAAAACGCCGACTTTTGAACCGTCAGTGCTGTACCTCAGTCCATTGAAACCCTCTCGCTAAACGTTCGGATATTTTTTCTTCCAAACTTGAATCTTGCTAATTGAATCTGGTATTGTACAAAAGAAATAATTTGGTTGTTTTTTCGATAATTATTATAAAAACTCTCGTTTCTAAGATTGTATGTATTCCGGTCCTCTTTTAAATGTCGACATTGTCGTAAACATAGAACTATTATAGTTTTTAACGAGGCGATGAATTCTACCTAAATTTAGTCAGTTGAGAAGAAATTGAATTCGACAATTTGTTGATTGAGTCTGTATGAGAAAGAAATAATTTCTCTTTATTCTCAATGTTCAGCAACCGTGTACCACGTCTTAAAAATTTTCATCCTGATTAAAAAACCCTCATAGATTTTTGACTAACCCCCAAATTAACTACTTTTAATAACATATCTAGTCTAGTAGATCACAGGCCTGCTTTGGCATCGTAGGTAGTTAGGTAAGGCAAATTTGAAACCTTTATTCCTAATAGTTTTCAACAAAAATTGATAAAATTGAAATGGTTGCAAAACATTGATTTTTTGAGCTTGGAGACTGCAAATGCATTCCCAAAGATCAACAGACGGCAAAGTTCTAGTTCAGTACATAGTATCAAAATTTTGAATGGTAATGGGTAGTTTGAACGAAAAAATCAAATATATGTACATCGAAGACCAGTTGAAAAACACTGGATTACGCTATAAAGAGTTTAGAAACTGTCAACAATCAGCAAAAAAATTGTTTCTTAACCAAAAGGTATATATTCAACATACAAGTGATGTTGGTTTTCATTTGTTTTTGACGTTTGCAGAGCAGATCAAAAAATGAAATCGTCACACGCGGGTTTACTGTAACAGACGAATTCAAAAATAAATGGAAGAAACGTAGCATCTTTGCAGCATTTATCAGTTTTATTATTTTATCCTTGTTTGCAGCGACTGCATGGTAGAAAAAAAAACCCTAAAAGAAGTTACAAGGACAATGCTTTGGCCACTGTTTGGTTTGTTGTTCTCAAGTTTTCCACAACAAGCGTTTGCCGTCTGTAGTGGAAAGAGTTCCCAAGACAACTTTGCACTGCGGGCTCATACCTACAGATCACTATTTGCTGACAGTTATGTAACATGCTTCGAAGACTGTTTGAGTGATGTGAATTGCATGAGTTTGAATTTCTGCCTCGTTCATTTTATTTGTGAGCTGAATCATCAAACGAGTATAACCAAGCCTGGGTGGTACAAATACAAAAAATATTCTATCTATGCAGAACCGTTGGCTAAAAGGCATCCAAGTGAGTACTCATTTCGCAAACTTTAATAAAAGAACAAATTAAGACAAAACTTCAAATTATTTTTTTCCAAAAAGAAAATGATGGCAAATACCAGACTTGCGTTATTTTATATCACGGTTTACAATACAATACAATACAATACAATACAATACAATACAATACAATACAATACAATATAACGCAATAATAGCTTCCCTCATAGACATAACTAGCGTGGTAATCAAGATTGACTAGAAGCCACAAGGAACCCGTTAAATGTTTGTGAGCTCAGATTGTGAACAATACAAGGTAGTGTCTGTTACATATATTTGCAAACACGCAGGCTTTTTAGTTAGTCCGAACAGACGTCAGAATGAGAAAGACATCAGAGCGTAGAGAGTATGTCAGAATCCCGTCAGAATAGCCCTGATTCATAAAATAAGGACGGCGATTTGCCCTATCTAGTTTAAGGTTACGTCCACGGTAAATCAATTTGAATGTAGACCAAAAAAATATCAGAACCGCCGCCGTTTTTAAATAAAGTCTATTCGTCACTGGCCTTGCACGATTTACGCAATCAACTGTTTGTAAACTGTTATTTATTATTTATCCACACGAGCTCGAGTTTGTCACATGACAGATGACGTAAATGAGTAAACACCACATCCATTTACACAGGTTTGGTAACTCTAATCCTAATTAAAAGGGCAAAATAACCGCCTGAATTCTCTGAACACCGTGTTTAATAAGCGGGTATAATTTCTCTCTAGTTGGAACTTTCGAAGCCCCAGGCAAATCCTGTAGGAAAATCCTCGCAAGACTTGGTAAAACCTCAAGCGGCCATTATTGGATTGACCCGACAACAACAGGAAATCCTTTTAAGGTCTACTGCGAAATGGAAACAGATAAAGGTAATTTTTGCTAAAATATGCTAGAATGTTTTTGAAGGATTGACATAGTTACTCTTTAGTAGAAATCTATCGCTAATGCTGTATTCTCATTGGCTATCGTAGTAGTTATCTATCAGCTGATAATAGTGCCAAAAGATCCAATATATACAGTTCCAGATTTTAAGTAGTTTCTGTGAAGACTATTTTAAGCTTCTAATTGACAAAACAGTTCCGTATAAAACAACGTCAGCAACAAAATATGTTGTAAAAATTTTCGAAGATAGGAAAAAAACTCAGTTTGAACCATTAATTTAACAAGTTTCCGCACTCGACAGACTGCCAGTGCATGCACCTGCATGCGAAACCCAATTTTAATTCATATTCAAAAAACGTGGTAAAATGCGTAAAAAATGGGCCAGGGTGGAAAGCCTTCTAATTAAGGGCCTAGTTTATATGAGCATTAGCTGAAATTCTAGCCCTTTTCAATCTAGAAATCGGATGAAGCGGTCTTGTCACTGTTTACAGGCAAAGGTTCAAATCTTCCCATGGTAGGGTGTTCAATCCAGCTAGAAGTATGTTTATCCTAGTTAAGTGGAATGTTGACCGGTTTGACGTGAAAATGCAAACACGATCTGGGATTTGAACCGATTTGACGTGAAAATGGCGAAAAATAGTTTCAAGCAAATTTTACTTGTTCATGACATCAAGGAAATAAAACATTAAAACAAATTTTTAGTGCTGCTGGAGAGAGAAACAACAGCAGCCAATAACAGGGCAATATCAACTTCTATAGCTTCACAATTGGTTTTATTGCACTACTCGTCTTGACTAGACAGTGCTAATTTTAAGGTGGCAGTACTTTGTGTATCAACTGCATATAGAGACCTGCCCTGTTCTCGACTTCTTAGTAGCAAAACAGAAATGTTTTCTTAGTGCCGTTAGAAATATCCCACGTGCCATTTTGTGACAGCACGTACGTAACCTGGTTGAATTTGTTACCTAACATGAACAACTGGATTCTATTATTCTACTTCGCAAATGAGTGTTTCGAATTTTATTATTTAACTCAGAGTTCTGTCTTGTTGAATTCGAATCCTGTTTTGTTGAATTGCATGCTGTTATGGCAAACATACGTTCTGTTAGAATAAATGTTGTTGCTGGACTCTGTTATCATAATTGAAAATATAAAGTTATCTTTCAGAGTGAAAGAAAGCGTGAAAGCAAAGCTTTCGCGACCATCTCGGCCGCTTCTTCTGGGTATGAGCTTCCTGCGATCTACGACCGTATTCTCGCACCAGTTACCCCCCTGCCTATATATCTAGCAACCGCCATCACATGACTACTCTATGAGTGACCATGTGACCTGAGGGTTTCGTCACAAGTACTGAAGAAGCGGTCGAGATTGTCGCGAAAGCTTTGATTTCACGCTTTCTTTTTACATTCTGTTGTTCAACAAGCGCATGCTATTATGCCAAACGCCATTCTACTGTGGTTTTGTATTCTGTTCAGCTAGCTCCTTATCTGTACATCTAGCTCCTTATATGTTCTGCTAGCTCCTTATCTGTTCTGCTAGCTCAGTATTTCTGTTGTGAAGGCGTAGCCCACTGGAATTTATCCGAGCAAATACTGGGTGAAGTTTAATAATAGAATTCGAAACACTCCTTTACGAATAGATAAATAAATAAAATAAAACTATTACTGGACATTAATCCTAAAATTTAGTTACCTTTCACCTAGAAAGACAGGCTTCTTAATGTCCAGTAATAATTTTATTTTATTTTATCTACTTATCTAACCATTCAACTGGATGTCTAACATTCACCGTTTAGTCAATTACGAAGTTGAATATTAGAATGTAGTTGCTCATAAGTTTCATAACAGAAAATATTTACGATATACGAATTATGGCGTAGTTCACCTCTTATACTATGTACCTCTACGTATACGATCATTATACTGTAAGAATTCTCTTTCAGTTTCATTTTTTCGTTAGAGGTTCTATCCAGTGCATGCATGTAAACTTTACTGATGAGAAATAAATTCTAAAACACCACAAGAATAAATCTTAACGAGAGCTAAATCCTTTTACGAGCCTAAGTGGCCCATTGGAGCCGGTGCTTATCTCCGGTTTCTGTAGTGTTAAGCGGAT